>VDFB02252616.1:490428-611099 GCA_007258455.2 Sequoia sempervirens | reverse complement strand
ACCTTTCTACTAATGGATGAAAGGAGGATGATTCTGAAGGATGAGGCAAGATACACAAGATCTCTAACAAGTGAAATGGAGTGAGTAGGTAAGAAAATAATACTATGGATCACTTATTCATTCTTGGTAGATGGGAGTAGAGCCACATGATTATATTATCACCCACTCACTATGTTTCACCTATTAGACATCTTGTGAATCTCACCTCGTCCTTGAGAAACATCCTTCTTCCTTTCATCCACACAAGAATTTTTTGCGAGTAGCAATAAGGAATGTTAATGCACTAGACCCTCGAAACTGCCATTGGCATAAGAAAAGAAAGTTAGGTCTTACTTGTGAGTTCCTTAACACCTCCCTTTCATAACTCTATTCTCTAACCCTTATTAATTTATGAAGCATCATAAGATCATAACTACTTTATGATAGGTTGTTTAATAATAGTTTTGATAGTTTAGAATAGTTTAGTATTATTAAATTTGTAAGGTATATAATAACTCATGTTTTTTGTCGTATTAGAGCAATCTTATATAAATTTGCATTTTTTTCTCTATTGTATTTAGTAATATGAATTTGATATATCATTTCTAATCAAAACTTTATTCCTTTCTTTTTTAATCTATATATAAATTAATTTCATTTCAAAAGAAGTAAAGAAAGTAGAGACACATATTTATGCATTATGAAATTGTTTGTTGATTGTTAATATGTGAATAAGATACTTTAAGTTTCATTATTTTCTTTTGTTGATTGTTAAGACATAAATAACCTATCTATAGTAAAGAGCAAATGAACTACAATTAATAAGCCTAACCCATGCGAAATCAACAGATTAACTGATTGAAAGCGGATCAACTAAATCAAGTGAGAATAGAATGATTGCCATACCATTCTAAGGTGCATGTTGAACCATCTCAATAATTTGCTTACCAAGCCCTCTTGCCCATCCCATCCTTCATTTCCTATCTGCTAGCCCCTATACATTTTGCCTAGAACCATAATTCCCACCACCTGCCAACCATATCCTCCCACTCAAGTCTCCCACCCGAAAATGATTGGATGTTGCGTGAATGACCTATAATTTCTTTAGGAGCCTTTCCCTAATACCTTTGATAGGTATAGGTATGGGTATAAGTAGGTTGAGTGACCTCTTTGAAAATGACCTAATGTCCTATAAATCCCTCTCATTTGCCCTCTATCCTATGTGGTGCACTTACTCTGGATCTTTGACACACACGAAGGCCAGACCTCTTAAAACTGGACCCTAGTCAATCATTCTACATCCCAAATTTATGTTGTTCCACTGTCGTTAGAGGCTTTGTAGATTGAGCCATCTCTATACAACAGCTTATTGTTGATACCATCTTCTATGTGTCACTTAGTTATCTTTGCCTCACTATCTTTGCAATAAACTAACTTCATTCAATGACTCCAAGATCACCCACTAAATGATCAAATTGTGGTAGAGCTTGAAGATACATTTTATACTCTATCAATTTCTCTATGCCTCTATGGAGTGATCCAATATGTAGTTCGGAACGTTCCACCACTTCTCTATCCATTGTTTATATTGATCATAGAACACCATGAGTAGCAAGATGTTGAGGTCCAAAATTTGTAGTGAAATTTCTTATTTGTTTGTTCCTTATAATCATAGGAGAGAGATCAACAAAGAAATGGATTGTTCCCTTCATAATATCAATGTCCAAGTAATGAAAAGGTCAAGAGTTCAGTAAAGTTGAAGCAACCCTTCTCCACAAATCCCTTGGATCTTGTAGAGTATATGTCATCATATATGTGACATATATAACCAAGAACTAGTAAAAACAAATATAAGTGCTTGTTCCTTCTGATCATCTGTATGTAACATGCCCACCTGCCCTTGATTAGTGGGAAGAGTAGGAAGAGGTGGGTGGGGAGTAACTAGAGGTTGTGGCCATGCAACCTCCTAACCACTTGAAGATGAACGCTAGAGCACTACTAGACCTATCAATATTCCCACTTCTACCCCCAACACTACAAATACTGACTCCTACCCCTAAGAGGCTACCCTTGCTCCACCCCATACCGCATACTAGTTGGACACCCCCTCCACCCACCCCATTATAATTATTAGTAGGTGTGCTCGATCAAAATCCCTTCACCCTAACTTTATTTGTTCTTATGTATTAATGGACAAAATCATGTGAAGGATAATTACTAGCTATTTGATTCAGTTATATTATATGGATGGAGTCTTGCGTTAATATGACTTATGTCTCCATAAGAGGATCATCCAACTACCATGGTTCACCCTCATCAAATTTGTGCAAAGAAAGTAGATGGATTCCTTTACTTCGCAATTAGCAGCATGTGTAGCCCACAACCATCTATGAACCAATTATGACAAAGTTGTTAACAATTACTTTGCCTTGCCATGGGAAGTAACAAGAAAGATACTCCTCAAATTGCAACGTATTCTTTATTTGCCCCGCTAAATCTAATGAATTTTTTTAAGGGGGTGGGAGAGTATACCTTATGTCTACACTCAAGCCAATTATATAGGTAAGAGGACCTTCAAGTGAGTTGAGTCTACATACGTGATAAATGAAGAATCCAAGTTAGTCATAGCCCGAGGAGGACACTACCTTTCCTAATATCAATATACCTATATATTTAGGGGTGATATACAATAGAGAGTGTCATGAAGGCTTATCCTTCCTATGACATTTTTGTGTTTGTCTAGTAGCAAGAGAATGAAGGTGGGGTGTTTCCCTATGTTGCTTGTTTGTTTGGAGGAGGATTTAGGCGTGGCCAAAACACTGTCGATTGCCAAGATGAATCCAAAGCCCAAGTATAGATTTGTGACCAAAAATTTGTCCCAAAGCCACAAACTTATCCTTTGAAAACAAAGATCCAACACAAAATTTCTAGATAGTTCACTAATAAAGAGGCAATATTTCTAAGTCTCACATCAAACAAATCTGAAAATCTCATTCATTTGACATCATTCTCTAATTATTGAGCTAAGTACCACTCTCCCTTTTATTCAATTTCTAAAGCACGTTACCTAATTTATTATATGCAATTGTATATAGTTAATCTTTGTTGATTGTGATTATTTGGTTGTCTCTACTTAATTAGCCTAGGTTAATTACTAAGAACACCTTTTATACTTTTACAATTAATTTCTAAATTATTGTGTGTTTGAGAGAACTAAATAATAAAATAACTGATATTTACAATTGAAATTAGATATACAACACCTTAGTCAAAATCACAAGCTTTGGTGTCTTGAACTCAATTAGGACAC
The DNA here is from genome assembly GCA_007258455.2 of Sequoia sempervirens. NCBI lineage: Eukaryota > Viridiplantae > Streptophyta > Pinopsida > Cupressales > Cupressaceae > Sequoia > Sequoia sempervirens. The sequence goes on along the minus strand of VDFB02252616.1, from coordinate 607,810 downwards.
AAGATAACTATGAATTCTTTAGTATGGGCTTCTCCTTATAAATATGATGGTGGGTTGTCATGAGGTTAATTAATTTAATAATTTTATCATGAAGTCAATTTCAAAGACACCTAAGGATTTCTCAAACCATCAACCTAGAGGAGGATCCCTCAAAACATCGATTTGATGGGTATGTAATTGAGCCAAATGGCATCTTGAGACGTCAAAGGAGAATGTACATGTTGCACAAACGGTTGTCGTTGCACCAAAAGATTGACCTATTAATGCCTATATACAACCGCGCTGAAGTACGAATCCAATAAGAGGCGATAAGCACAGTTACACACCCAAACACCAAAGACTATACAAAGAAGTAGCTTCCAGATGGGTGCATTAATCTGTAATAATCCCCCTCACAAGCGAGGTTCAACCCATGACCCAAGCCTGGAGTATGAATTGCTGTAATACATGGTTGTTGCTGCACCCGCAGACTAATTCCTAATGCTTGATACAACCACTAGAGGAATGAATAAGGAGGCGTATTGCCACAGTCACAAACCCGAATAATGTTCACATACAATATTCCAGACACTGAGGACTGAGTAGGTCATCTTAGAGGAAACCAATAATGCACCTTACCTGACATTCCCAAAGTCAACAAATGGTGGCAGAGTTGTAGTCCTTATATTTTTGGCCAAAACTTAGGAAGGATGTCTTTGAATTTGTGGTGAGATGATTGGATTGCCAACAAGTCAAGGTTGCATGCATCCCATAGGGCTTCTATATCCCCATGACATACTTGAATATAAGATGTAGGATTAGCATGAAATTTATACAATAGCTACTCATAGAGTAAGAACAAGCATGATGTCATAGTAGTTGTTGTTGATAAGTTAACCAAGGTGGTACACTTATTCTGTAGGAAATCTCAATGATGGATTAAGTTGACTCAGCCAAGAAATTTGTCCAAGAGATCTTTCCATTTGGTAACGTAAGTTCCAAAGACCATTAAATTTGACAAAGATACCTGAATGACGTACAGATTTTGGATGACTTCGAATGTAGCTTTGGGGACCAAATTAAATTTCAATACGACATATCATCCACAAACTGATGGTCAAAAAGTGAGTGAATTAGGTAGTGGAGTTCTTCGAATGTATTGTATAGACCAACGGTATAAATGGGAGTACCTGCCATTGGTAGAATTTGCTTACAATAACTGATAACATGCATCCTTGGGTATGGCACCTTTTGAGGCTCTTTATGGGTGGAAGTTTCATACACCCATTAGTTGGGGTAGAATGGAAGATAGGATTATAATTGGTCCAAAGATGCTTAAGGAGATGGAAGAGTAGATTAGGTTAATCAAGGGTAGATTAAAGGAAGCGACTGATAGACAGTAGAGCTATGTCAGATGTAAGAATAGGGTCTTTTCTGCAGCCGTGAGATGTTGGTCTTTGAGTTGGGCTCTCACAAGAGCTCCATTGCATTTGGGCCCAAGTTGGAATTCTAAGATCAGGGTATCTGTCATGATCAACCCAATCGCATACCGACTTGCACTACCGCTCTAGCTCAACTCCATAATGTGTTTCATGTTTCTTTGCTTAAGCCATACCATCCAGATGTAGCTCACATACTTGATTGGCATTCCTTACAGGTGCAGGACCCAGGAGTGGTGCTAGTGGAACCCATCAGAATCCTAGATAGACGCAACATTAAGTTGCAAAACAGAGACATTATTCAGTATAAGGTCCAATGAGACCAGTATTTCGAGGATAGTGCCAAATGGGAGGATGCAGAGGAGATAGACCATTCTTTTCCTCGTTTGATTTCATAGTTTTAGACTTATGATTAACTAGCTGAGATACATTGCTACTTTACTATTTTGGTCTTGCATATTGTGATATTTAGGTTTTGATTTAGCATACTGGATGCTTAACTAGCATAGAGTGGTAGTTTATTTGCCTCAGTTCTGCTTAATAAGACATCAAGACAATATTTCTTCCTAGTGGGGAAGGATGTCACATCCGAATTTTTGCTTACATAAAATAATATTAAGTTATTTGAAAAACTAAAATTTAATTATTAATCCTTGACGTGTTAATCTTATATGTGACGTTATTTGATATTGTTTTGAAACTCAATGTGAAAAATAGATGTTATGATGACGTGATGTACATATTTCGCTTTAATTTATGGGCTAATGCTATTGATAAAGATGTAAGTGCAAGTGTGTGTGCAAGAACAGGTTGAAGACAAGAACATGATCGAGGTAGGGGTGCTTAGCCGACTAACATCGGTAAGCATGATGGGATCTGACACACACCACATAGGTTCATAAGATTTGCATTCTGCATATAGTTGGCTAGGAGTAATTCTTTGTGTGATTGCCTCATGGTTGCTTAGAATGGAGAAAAGAAGTCGTTATGTGTTGCAATGTTAAAACGATGGTAGAAGATAACTACTTTCTATATTTTATGCACTTTGTTTTCATGATGTTAAAGCATTTACACATCAAATTTATCCTAATGATTTATTCAAATAAAGGATTCACTCAAGAATTATGCCGGAACTATAAAATAATAAATAAGATAAATATGCAATTTTAAAAGGAAATATATATATATATATAGGTTATTTTCAAGATTCCGATTAAATTTAGAAAACGGAAGCTTTCTTTTAAAAAAAATTAATTAATTAAAAATTCATGATTGCTATGTAAAATGGTTAGCTAGGGAAAGATTGTCTTCTCTGTGCTTGTGGAAAGTTGCCTTTAGGGACGGGTGTCGAATGTGGGTAACAGGGAGCATAGATTCTACTTCTTTGGATCTACTATTATTTGTTGTATACAACATTATGCTTGGCCAAGCTTGTAGACCCTTGAGATTAATGGACTAACTCATATCATTACTCTCTGCCATATCCTAGCATCATTCATTGCATGCTCTAATTTGATAGAAATGCATGTAGACAAAGTTTGAAAATTCGGACTCGATGCGGACTCGGCAGCCCAAAATAGGATTCGGATAGGACTTGGACTCGGGACTTGGCATAACTCGGCAAAAAACTCGACTAGGACTCAGCAAAAAAAAATGAAAAAAATCATGTTTTAAAGCTGAGAAAGTAGCCTCCATCCGCGGCAAGAGTCCAGGCACAGGACTCGAGAGTTCAAGCTAGAGACTCGGCTCACGAGTCTGTGCCAAGTCAACTCAGCCAGCTTGCAGACTCCTGAGTCCACCGAGTCCGCAGCAAGTCCAACAAAGTCTTCCAACTATGCATGTACATATGTTAGTCACACACTAGATTCCATCATGATGTCGATTTCTTTTTGCTAAGTATTCTATGCAAAGTCAGTGGTTCTTCTAGTCAAAAATAACTCTTCGAAGAAGCGCAACTTCATGGTTGGGCAGAAAAAGTGTTTGTTTCATGTTCTCCTCCAATTGCAGGGAAATTGTTTACGTTTGGATTTTCAATGGATTCCAACATACGTTATATATTTGTATTCATGTTGTATCATTATTATGTCTTCATGGCGTTCATTGCCAAGTCATACTATGTATCTCAATATCCATGCATTATGTTTTTACTAAGAACGTAATCACAATGATGACATGAAATGTAATGACATTATTTACATTGAGCTTTGTAAATTTTGATTTATATTACATAATTTGAATTATTTAATGTTATTTGAGTTGTACCATGTTACAAAAAATAATACCAGTTACTAGTAGTATTTTGAAGGATTTTCTCCTTTTGTTTAGGCCCCATTGCCTCAAAAAATTCTCCTACCCTTGTACCCACATCCATCCTACGAGTAACTTGGAGTAATTCCTCACTTATATTATTAAGTTAACTAGTTATTTTATTTGGGATTCTACTTATTTTGGAAGAGTTGAGATTGTTGTCCTAATGGGGCAATAACTTCTAATTTAAGAAATTTAAGGCAAAAACAACTATTATTCCTTATATTTTAACTAGCATGAAAGGTGTGCATTTCATATAGAATACTATCATGTCTTGCTAATCTAGAACATTTTCATTTCTAAATTATAAAGTTCATCAATTGTATAGTCTTTACTCAATCTTTATCTACCCATATTTCATGAGTAGTAGTTCATAAGATCCCATCTCTCATGAGCATGAATGGTTCACTTAACACTTTTCCAATCTAGGTAATGCTCATACGGGTGAAGCATCAAAGGTCACCCATCCAAATACAACTCCAAGTTTTTAGTCAATCTTTCTCAACCCATGTTTCATGAGTAGTGGCTCACAAGATTATGTCTATCATGAGCATGAATGGTCCACATAACACTCATGGGATCTACATGGTGCCCACAAGGGCGAAGCATTAGGACCTCTAAGAGGTTACCCATCCCAATACTACTCCAAGGTTTTTTCATGATGGGGCATTAGTTTCTAATTTAATAATTATGTGGCAAAAGAAATTATTATTCCTTATCTTTTAACTAATATAAGGCAAAAAAGATGTGTATTTCATATACAATACTATTGTGTCCTACTAATCTAGAATATTTTCATTTCTAAACTGTAAGACTAAAATATGATAGTTATATGATGTTTTGTTGGGATTCAATTGTATAGTTTTTGAGTCAAACTTTATTAATCCATATTTCACTTAGTGGTCATTACATCTAGGTGATGCTCACAAGGGTGAAGCATCAAGACCTCTAGGAGGTCACACATCCCAATACCATTCTAAATCAAGCGTGCTTAACCATATAGTTCCCCCATTTGCAAAACCTAAAGGATGAAGTTGAAGGCCCCTATCCATATCTCTAATAATCAATTGTCAAGATTTCCTCCAAAGTTTATAGGTTACAAATATAAGAGGGAGGTTACATAAACATTCTCTTTCCACTCCGATTAACTTTTAGTTAACACCACCCATCACATCAACCACAATAACCTTAGGGATATTTACCTATATAATAGGGTGATTATCACACTTATAATGTGTGAATAGATACTCATCGATATTAATATCCTAAGCCATCACATGTTACGTGTATATATGATCATCATGACTGAGCTAGGGAGCTTTACAATGATGATTCATAAGGCCCAACAACTGGTGAAGGTTTTGCAATTGGGGTTGCAAGCTAGTTGGGCTTGATATTGGGGGAGACTCCATAGTTAAACTCATTTGAGTCAAAATAGTACTAGGATGGTTAACCTCTCAAGAGGTCTCAATATTTCACCCCTGGGAGCATCACCTGGATGCATGGACCATTCATGTTCATGAGATAGATTTTTGTGAATTACTACTCATGAAATATGGGTTGACAAAGATTGGCTCAAAAACCATGCATTGGAATCTTGATAAAACATCATATAATTTGATAAATTATGAAAACACCTCCTAAATGAAAAAATATGAAGTGTTAAAAATTTGCAACTAATTGTGAGTATTATAAAGCATAAAGAAAACATTCAAAATTATTGGTCCTAGATTCTCACATGTATATTTTGCTTAAATTTCAGTACATTGAAAGCAACCTAAGGATATCCCAACAATTGGTACTCCCCAAAATTACCATTAAGCTCTTATTTACTAAAAATATATAGAAACAAACTAATGTCAAACAAATGTATAGGGCCAGCAAAAGCTTAGGAGGAATTTTACTTTCATTATTAAATTAATAATAGCATAATCAATGTACAAGATCTTAACCAAGAAAATAACCTACAAGTAATTTTAAACATAAAAGTAACCATGTACATCCATAGTTAAGTGTATAATAAACATCATTAATAACAACAAAGTTGAGGATAGATATTCATAGTTGTAAATAATTTGTAGATTATGTATAGCTCTCTTCACCATGGCATACCTCTATGAAGGTGGTTTTGGAAAAGAAGTAATCCTAGTGTTGATCTCATTTGCCAAAATCACTATCCACTCACTCACATTGTTATGTATTTGAGTTTATTGGTATAAGATGCAAATCAAACACACAAATATAAAATAATATAAAAAATACTCAAGCATACAAATACAAAAAAGATATAAACATTTATGGTAGGTACCTTTGATATAAGATCTATAGCTTTATGAAAAATATCTACAAATAGTATGGAATGAATTTAAAGTTGTGAATCGAGGAGAAAAGCAATGAGCTACAATAACAAAAAGAAGCTCCACAACCCCTCAAACTTGATCAAATATTAGTAACATTAAGAGTAAAACTATGAAAGATACAAACAAGAAAATACATCAAACCACCAAACCTATATGTTTGGCTATGGATTATAGAAAAATGTACATCTACATAAGTAAGAAAATTAAAATTCATGTCCTCATCTCTCTCCAAAACTACAAGAATGAGCTTTGCAGCTTACAAATAAATACAACTAGCTTATAAATTGTTTCAATAACAATAAATTATAAGCAAGTATTAAATACATTATAAAACTAAGATTAAGGCACATAGTAACTTAAAGAAGTAAAGAAAAAATTCAAAATATAAATAATAGTATAAAGATAAACCATAACATCAAAACCATCCATAAAATTATCCTCCTTCAATGAGGATAATTTTAATAAATGAGATTAGATTTTTATGTTGAACTCTAACCAGCAAAATATATTACCTGTTCTTAATGATTCACTAAAACATTCTTCACATCTCCTTTCACACATTGACCTAGCAAGAAAAACCTTGATTAAAATAGGCCTTAAAACATAATAACCAGACAAGGACAGCAACAAAGTCCAACCAAAAGGAGCATTGAACTCAATGTTTAACTTACAAAAAGACTGAAGTAAACCATCTATATATATTTCTAAATATAGTTTGTAGAAATTTCTAGATTTAATACACAATCTCAAATAGATAAATCAATTATTTTTATAAATCTAGTCTACAATGCACGTTGTTCATTTAAAGATGCTGCAGAAAATAAAATCTATCAAGATTTTGACAACACTTTAGCCAAAAATATTTAGAAATTATCTAAAGTTTAATGTAAAAACTAATTTCCCTATTTATTCAAATACTAAGTAAATAAATGCTTAGAATATATTTAATAACTTGGCAATATTTTAATCTAAAAAAAATCATTATAAAAGTGTAGAATTTTAAATAGAAGGGAGTATGTTGTCGCTGTAATTCTATTGAGCTAAGTCAAGAATTCAGGTATAGAGGTCTGGGTATGCAAGTATGGGAATTTTATTTTAATTTTTGAGGGGAAGCAAGCGATGAGATTCACGTTAGATATGAAAAAACAAATAAAATCATAAATATATACATATTACATCATAAAATAATAATAGACTTCAAGATACCAAATGACATGCATATGATATACTAATAGAATGAATTGCCATATAGATTATATAAGACCGTAAGTACATATTTAACTTCAAATAACACCAAAAATGTAACTGTAACCTCAAAAGCAGAAAACATATTACATGTAATTTTCGAAGGTTAAATATGTGTTACTTGAAAAATGTTAATAAATGTAAATTAAAACTTGAAGGCTAAATAAATAATTAAATCTAACACATTGTGAATAATTAACATTAAGTGCCTTTAAAGAAAAGATTAAAATTATAACCCTCAACAATTTTACAAATCTCCAAAACTTTTTTAAGAAAAGATTAAACTGAAAACAGAGGCAACATCAACTATAATAACAACACCATTTTTTATACACATACTCATCGGCCATCATTGGAGGGAGAGGTAGGAGGAGAAGCCAGTGAATGGTCTGCCTACCATATTTTTCTCAGCTTCACAAATATAACAGTGCTGTTTATTAAAATAGGCACAAAAGCAAAAAAAAAATAAAGCATAACCCAGTTTACCGCAGGTTTGTCCTAGGCATAGCAGATCGCACACAGTTTTGCCCGGGCCCGCCAGCCCACCAAGACAAACCCGGTTGGGCTCTGCAGAGCCCTGTGTGCACCCAGCACTGCATACCCAAATAGGGTATGAACCAGACCTGGATCCCGGGGCTAATCTGAGCTAACTAATACCCTGGATATTAAGAATGCGAAAACTAGCACATAATAACATTCAGGATAGAGAAGAATAGCTCTGGCTCTGGATTTATTTTGGAAACTACTCTGTATCAGAATACCAAAAAAATTATCATTTAAATAACAGAGAGCCACAAAAATGTGGAAATATCCTTTTAATTAGAAAATGTACCTTAAATTGTTCAAGAGACCACAGAATGACACCATTTAAAAGCATACTTAATAGTTAATACTGTTAAAGACTACCTATTTGTTAGTTCTAACGAACAATTCCTAAAAAAATCTACAGTTCACACAAAATCTATATTCATTTGCTGTAGTTTGTTCTATTTTTCCTGTTTTTTATGGAGGTGACCCGGCTGAGGGCAATGTTATACAAGAAGACTTAAGATTATTTGTTCTATTTTTCATGCAGGAATGCACGAATCTATCAGAAATTAAAGGTAAATACATTTACTAGAGAAAAATTTATATTCTAAATCCTTTCAAGGGATAAGCAAAGCAACATTTCTTCGGCAATTACATGAATATGCTTTCAGAAGAGAAGAAAAATAACCCTAGAAAGCTAATCTATTCCGATTTAAATGCCCTGCTATCTGTACAACTAGGGTTTGGTTCTTTGAAATTAATATTTATCATTCTAACAGTTTATAAGAAAATGAAATAAACACTTCATCGCTTACATAAAAACTTAGCGAAAACATTTATAATACCTCTGTGAATTTTAATGGATATGCATCAGAGTAGCATACGATTTGTAAATTTAACGAATACATTACGCATCAAAAACTTCCGCGGAAATAGAGATAGCTTTGTGAATCAAATAAATGTACAGACCTCCATTAAAAATTCAGTAAAAAGACCGGTCACAAAACTCATCAGCTACAAGGATTTCAGAAAGAGAAAAATGCATTCCATAAATAAGGCGGGGCAAAAATTGAAAACTTACCAAACGATTACAGCGCTGCATGTTCACCTCGCGGCACTTCAGGTTGTGTGCCCTGCGCTCTTGGACCAGGGCTCTTCTTCCCAGAGATGTATACCCAGTACAAATTCAAAAATGATTTAAAGAAAGCAATCACGTGTTGAAATATACCAAACGGCACCGCTCCTCGCCAGCTCATCGCAAGGGTTTGAATTCTTTGGTCTGATAGACGTTGTCAGTAACTGTTATGCAGATACTATATATGCAAAAAATTTCAATTACTTCGTACAGTTTGAATTTTTTTTCCTTATATAGTTTAGAATGTAAAAAAATATCTGCTTGGTATCACAACGTTTATATAAATTTATGTACAAAATTTATTGAATTTTAATTATTTATATTGTATTTATTTTATTATATTATTCTTAGATTTTTATGATATTTAAATCAATTTTAATTTTATAATAGAAAATTATTCAGTATGAGAATCTCTTTCTCTATTCACAATGTTTATTATCTATTTTCCATAATTCTTTAAAATTATTTACAAGTAAATTTGTAAAGAATCAAACTTCCTACCTCCACTCTTTTATTCAATCCCTTAATCAATATTAATAATCTTTTATACATGACAATTACATATGACAACTCTTCACCAATATAAAAATTAATCTAATATTTATTGAACATTATTGAAGCATTTTATATTAATTTAAATGTGTAATACACAAAATAGTAATAGACAGTCATGATATGTTTCATATTTTTATCCAAAACTAAAATGTATGTCACATTAAAATGTAATAAGTGTTTGATAGAAGAATTATACGTGAATATGTACATCAAATATATAAAATTGTTGTTCCAAAGAATTGAGGTTTTTTTCCTTAGCTTTCCTTTTTAATAATTGTTTTCTTGTTTTTAATTATATAAAAATGGTAGAAAATTTCTTAGTCCATCTAATAATTTAACACATGATATATAACCAAAATTGTTAGCCTTGCCCTTTCTTTGTCTTGTATTAATTGTTGCTTTGGGAAGAGTCAATCTTTGTGATTTGTGTGTTGTTAGTGCTCAAGATAATTGTAAAGGTGGTTGACATTCATATCCCCTTTGTATTGGTGTAATTGAACTCATATTTGGACATGTATCTTTAAATAGTATTCTAGAGTAATTGTCAAATTCTACCAAAACATATTTTGGTACTTGTAGGGTACTTCCAACTTTGTAATTTATATTTCATATATAACTTAAAGCTTCATTTGTAAGACCTAATTCTATCCATGAATTAGAGCTTAGCATGATCTGTGCATCCTTAGCAATTAATAAGTTAACATCAATTTCATCCTTCGACCTCTTGATGGATTGGTACTCCCTTCTTTAGTTGCAATGGCATAAGCTACCAATCTTTTCAATGAACATAGTTTAATTTTGATATGACTATATACATTATCATTATTGCAAATAGATTAATATTAGTATCAAGTCTTCCTTAACCATTGAATCTAATACTTGATATCAGTTCTTCTTGTCAATAATTCTCAATCATCAATTCTTAAATGTGCATCTCTAATATTTGTGATTCGTTTACAAAATTTTGGTTTGTTCTCACTTTCACCTTCCTTTCTAAATTCCTTATCCAAAGTAATAACTATTTTAAATTCTTCCTATAGTAAGCTTACATATTTGTTACTATCATATGGTGACTTATTGCTAATAGGAAACACCTAAATGTGCTACCAAAATGATTGATCTTCCTCCAAAACTCAAGTTTGTTCTTGTAGAAAAAACTTGGCAAAGTCATGAATCTAGATATTTTGTAAGAAGAAAATCCAATGAAGCTTGTTTCATTAATCAATGTGTATTTTATATGTTGGGTATCTTCTTGGAAACTTGCGAGTATTATTCCTTCTAATTCAACAAAATCTAAAAGTGGAATTCTTGGTGTTAAATGAATTATTGTTGCATCAATACTTAAAGTTGAAACTTCAATTGGTGCAAGAAAAAATAGGGGTAATATTGTGGTGTTGATGAATCTTGAAGAGATTGATGAATGTTACCAATTAGATATGATTCTCATGTTCCTTTTGTTCCTTGATTCTCATGTATAATATCCTAATATTTTGATCTTGATAATATCAAGTGCTTATTTTTTCTTTGCACCTAAGGTTCCATGTAGTATATTTGATATTGTGTCATCAAGAATTAGTAACTCATTGTCTTTCATGGTGTTGATGAATGTTCTAATTTTATTTGTTTTATTGTATACATGATACTTATTACTCAGGTCATAAAGTTTGTTTATCAGTATCTCTTCTATCCAATATATCTATTTTTGTCACCTCCATTATTTATCAATGATGTAGTATTGAGATTATTATATGCTCTCATTGCATTGCATTTCATTTGATAGCTAAAATATTTTCATCTTTAGAATCATTATGATTTTTACTATCATTTGAAATAATCCTTTGTTCCAAAAACCATGGAATATAATTAAGTGGCTCACAATTTGATGTAATTAAAGTGCCATCAAGTCTAATATATCTTTGTATATTATGAAATGACTTGTAAAGTAATAAATTTGACCAAAAAAGGAAACAATTTTCTAATTAACACGTAAGTATGTCAAGTAATATTAGAAATACTCTAACAATAACTATTAGAATTGTTACCTCATATTTGTTAGATCTCTTATTCACTTCAAATTACATATCCAAGACTTAGTTGCATCTTTAAGTGAAATATTTTCCATTGCCTAAAATTATCCATCCAAATATCCTTTAATGAAATATTTTACATGGCTTTCATTGTCATGTTTATCATTTTTTGTTGCTATCTTATACATCTCTCATGAAACATTCAATGTGAGAAATAATCTATTGCTTCCTTTTGATAGTAACTCTAATAACATTTGAAATATTTCTTATGCTCCAATGTCTCTTTTGATGATGGTTTTGATATGAAGTCTCTTATCTTGATGCTAATTCATTAGGGTTTTCAATTTTTTAAGCCACATATTTGATGATGTGTTTATAAACTCTTCTCAACTCTATACCTTACAATATACTTAATTATAGTATATCTTGAAAGAACTAGTTGCCACCTAGCTGATCCATAATTTTACTATGTAATGACTATGTGTATTTATTCAATCATTGCCTCTAGTAGGCACATACCTTTTATCTCCTATGTTTGGGTATTTAAATAATATTGGTCTTTTAAATGCAATGACCATAATATATTTTACTTGTAAGAAAAACTAACCTAGATTATAGTTTATGTATTAACTCTTTGGTATAAATATTTGAATGTATGAACACCTTACCTACAAACCATCCTTCCTCTCTTTTTTTTTTTGTAGGAAAGCACATTCTCTACACATTGTATTATATTCAATATAATTGTGTAACTTCTCATAGTCACATTACAAATCCATTTTACTACATTATGTATTTTAAAGAAATGGGTATTGTGTGAATTTTTGGAGGATCTATCATTCATAATATAGCATAATTTATTAGTTAAATAGAGAAAACTTAACTATATGGAATATTAAAAAAGTGTGGACCTTTGGATTAATATCGTATATGTGGTTCAATTAATGTGGGTCTCCCTATGGATTCAATACATGAATAATAGAATATAATATAAATGGGAGTTGCACCCTCTGGTAGTACTTGCCTATCAAAAAATAATACATGAATAATAGAATAAAAATATTTATGAGTTTATACCTCACACAATCATTTATCTAATTAAAATTTTCCATGGTGCTCATTTTAACCATATGAATCCATGCACATGTGGTGAACCTCTACTTTGTCATTTATATCTAGACCAATAATCAAGTTTATTTTCATTTTCTTTTATAGAATCTTCTTTTGGAATATTGAAGTGCATGTAATTTATGTCTAAATATGAACATAATAAATTAATATTTTTAATCACCATTTGTGCACTTCTTGTGAATTAATTAGTGTTGTTCACAGTATTAGTGCATGCAAATTAAGATATCATATATATATATATTTTTTTTGCTTGGTAAATCACTGATAAGGGGCAACACCTAGAACGCTTTTGACTAGAGCTATGAACCAATGAGGCCACATTCAGGGTACCTCATCCCCGCCTATCTGATCTTGCTTCTTGCCCCATTTTACCACCTTCAAAGTGGGATATAAGTTGTGTGTTACATTTCAACTCGTTCTTCTTCCTTTTCCTTTGCACTTTCATCCAATTTTCCTCTAACAAACCTCCACCCATGTCCTCTGCTTTGCCTCTGGTTATTTGGCTTCCCTCTGAAGATATTATTTCTGACTCTCCCACCTTGTCCCTATGAGTGCCTTCTTGCGGGGATTTTGTCGAGGTCTCCCTAACAACAAGTTTCCTGTTATGGTCCCCACTTCTTTTCTTTGGGGTTTTTCCAGGAGAAGGAACATCTCCCTCAAGCATCACCTCTGTAGAGGAAGTAGTCGTTGCCTTTGTGGTTGTGGAGGCCTTGCCTGCGGTAGTATCAACGACTTTATATGGCACATCAGCCTCACCATCTGACCCAACATTTTCCACTAAGTAATGTTTTGGGGTGGCTTCTTTCCACCAAGTAGCTTGGATTCCATGTCAATGTTTTGTGCAGTGATCAACCATGTGACCAATGTTGAAACATCGATGAAAATGAAGAGGTAGTCCTTCATAATCAAGCAATTGATTCCATTCCATCCTTGCAATTTTTACAAAGACGTTCGCAAAAAAATCTTTAGTTGTGCTTATCTCCACTAGTATGCGAGCGTAGGTAGTGTGCAGAAAGTTTGGGGAGCCTTCATCCACCAACAAAAACTTTCCTAGCAAACTATCAATGGCTTCAAAGCATGGATCACACCAAAAGTGAAGAGGAAGATTCGACAACCTTACCCATATTGGAGCTAGATCAAAGGAATCCATGAGAGGATTGAAGGAGGGGTGCCAGGGTTTCAATAACAATAAATGTTGGTTCTTCTAGCTCCATCGATATTCATGTAGAATGGTGTCTCAATCCTTCGCATTATTGAAAAACACCACAAAGAACCCCCTTGCCATGGGGTAAATCTCTACACCCCCTTCCAGCATGAGTTTCCAAAACTCAGCAATCTAGTCATGTAGTTCTACAAGGCTTGGCCAAAACGCTCGAAATCTACCAACTAGTCCCTGTTCTGCAAAATAAGATATATTTTCAGCCACTTCGTCGGTAATCTCCCCAACAAAGCAAACCGTTGGGGACAAGGTTGCACACCGGAGAGCCCTAGGAGCCTGTCGCTCACCGTGATTGTTGATCTCTGCCCCCGATCTCCCCAACCAGCCATTGCTTATCCCCCAAATTCGAGCAAACCTATCATCCACCTGTCTTCGTAACCCCAGGGAAGACGCAGACTGTCCCTTATGGTTTGAGGCCTGTTGGTTCGACACTTTTTCCTGCCTACGAAATCACATATCGCGCCCATCCACCACCATTGAATAGGAGCAACCAGGGTTTGTCAGATTCTGACGACTCTCATTGTTTGGGCCCGACTGTGTTTCCACAGAGGCACCAAGGGATGTAGAACTTACGCCAGACGACGGTCGCGACACCTCCTTCCCATGTCGTGCTCCACTGCTTCCGTCGTGCCTCTGTGGAATTCGTCGCTCTGCTCGCGCCTGAACGACGACCCCAGCTAGTTCGCAGCCATGGAGAGTTGGCCCGTCGGCAGGAGGGCAGGCTAAAGGTTTTCACGGGGCACCCGAAACCGCCGAAAACATTGCAGAGCTCCTTCTAAGCCTTATTTTTGTTTAATTAGGATATCATGTATTAGATACATGCAAAGTGAAGAAAATTACCAAACATTCCAACATAATGCAAGAGGTCAATTAATTCAACTCAATATTTTTCCCAATAAGACATTGTACCCATCAATATGGTATCATAACAGATCAAATAATCAACTAGATGTGAGTGGAGGATATTATTCATATGCTCTTAAAAAACTAATTGATAATGATTCACGTATATTGAAAGAAATTGTTGATAAATATAACAGATGATTTTTGTGGACTTTGTCTTGTAATCATGGTAATCATATAATATATCAATGTAGGTGTCATCCAAAATAGTGATCCCTATATTCAATAAATATTTAATAAATTCATGTAGATGGACTCAACTTAATTACAATTCTAACTAATCACATCATCCATCTGCAAATAATGATGGGAAAGCCATATCAAAGTATCCCTTTTATGACATGTTTATTCATTAGAGATGCTCTATATTTTTATCAATCAATAAGAAATCCAGGTTTCACATTAGGTTATTTATCAATGTGTGGATTAGCTCCATCTCTCTTAATACATTTGGTATTTTAGAGGACATTGATGTCATGTGATCAATAATATTACATTCATCTATCTTTATCATTAAACCCACAAATACATATTCATTTACATCATAATCAAAGTCCATATGGATAATTTTTTACTAGTCAAAGATATTTTCATCTAAATTAGATTTAAATATTGTAAGAATATTTTCATTAATTTGAACATCCTTAAGAATTTATAATGTTGTGTGTTTTATTTAATTGCTTTGTATACTATTTATCCATTGATTTCAAAATCATATTTTTTCTCATATTGATCCCTTCTTCAAACAGTAATAATTGGTAAATCTTTTACTTAATGCATGAATTTTTTTATGTTTTGTGTTTGTTGCCTATAGAAAAATTATGGTATGTCTTTTATATTAACATTGGCCTCCAATTGCATGTGTTACTTGAAGTATTAAGTTGACATAGATTATCTATTTCGTAAACTTATGTTAATTTTATAAATTTTGGTAATTGTGGATCAAGATCCATGTTTTTTAATGCTAAAAAACCAATATTGATTTTTCTCTTTCTAACATATACTACAACGAGGGCTTGCATAAGTGCTTAAGAAACCTTCATTGCAGGATAACTTTCTTGACAAATATAGCACATGCTTGGTAAAGAAAATTTATATATATTCCATGTCAAAATATAATTTATGTTGTGCTTAAGTGTAGCTTGTCCTCTTTCATTTTGTGCCCCTTAACATTCATCTTGGTTATCTAGGTTAGGATGATAAATCCTATTAAAAATAAATATTTTATATTATATTTATATCATCAATATTTTATATTATATTTATAGGATGATAAATCCTCTTACAAATAAATATTTTATATTATATCTTGAATTTTTTCTCTAATATCTACAACACATGATATATTTTTATAAAATTTAATTCTTTAGAATTAACCTCAACATTATCATTAGGTTGATGATGCCTTTCAACCACTTCATGATTAAATTATTTTAGTTTTTATCTTTCTATCTCACTAAATTGATCTAAATGTGTATCTCTTCGCAATCTTCTTCTTAATATATATTTCTCCTCTTGAGGTGTTCATGCACAATATATTATCATCATATCCATGTGTTGTCTCATTTTAGATTTAAAGTCTTCAACTATCATATCTACCCTTCATTTTATATTTGTTTCTTTATCAATTTTATTTAAATGATTTCTTTCAAGTCCTTTCTTTGTGTGTCTATCATTTTTTCATATCATTGTCTCATATAGTTTTAGGCATATTCTCTTCAATGTTATTTTTTTACTCTGTGTTTTCAAAATTTAATCTTGGACAAGACATTCCTTGAAAGTTATAAGAAATCATATCAACTTACAATAAATTTTAACAAAACATCATGAAATTTTAAATTTCTAGATAGTTTGAACTTAATTTGGAAAGTTTAAATTAGTTAAACTTAAAAATATATATTTCCAATTATAATTTTTTTTATTCATAAAGTGATTTATATATTGAGATATAACAAAAGTTTGCATCGTTACTACAGCCACACCCACCCTTACTATGAGCCCCAGACAAACCCAATTGTAGAGAGAGCTAATCGTCTCTACCCTACAAATCTTCTAATCCCAACCAGTTCAGAGGACCACACAGGGTCACTATATTAATGTTGACATCTGCTGGCTGGGTGCCAAAAAAATTACATTGAAATTATGTTGGCTTTAAGACTCATCTTCAACGTCGACCCTAGTTTGTGCCAATATTTGAACCCCTCCGACCATGTCTTGTAGAGACAGAAAACACCATCAACCTACTGCATTTGTCAAAATCGTGGGCATGCCAAAAAACCGATACCAAACAGATTGAGCTTACCTTGTGCTACCCATCTTCCACTTGCTGGAAAAATGTCGCAAAGTCTTCCATCCATCCCCACGCTTCATACAGCTCCAGATTTAAGAATCTTTTAAGGAATTTTGCCCCCTGCTCTACATGCACTCCATGTCTTTCTAAGGTTGTCCCCGAACCGATACCGCTTGACCTCTGCTTTAGGCGTGAAAACTAGGTGTTGATCCCATTAGAGAGGTATTCCTTCCCCCAAACATGTGCCAAAACAATTGCATCCTCGACCCCTCCCAAAAATTGTACCTTGATAAGGAGGTGAGATAAAGCCAGTGTCATGTATTTTGGTATCTATAGATCTAGCAGAGTGGCAACAAAACGCACTGCAATGTTAATATTTACTTTTATCACTCCTGAGCTACAAGAAACTCTCTCCCAAGAATCGACTTAATGGCTTCTATTTCCAAGCCACCCTCCACCATAAACATCGATCGCAACCGTTTGACTGAGATCGTGCCCAAAAAATAAATCTCCCTTTTAGAGCACATCAATAGAATTGGAGTGTCCATAAATTCCACTGTCTTGAGACTACTTAATTCGCCTCCTTAGCCTGTTTAAAATCCCATAAATAATTTGTATACACGGATCAGTTTCTCACCGCCTTGTAGCATTTAATGTCTCATACTCCTTAATTTCATTGTCATATTTTCGTTTGTCTTGCCTCGTGAGTTTCCGTTTGGCACCAATCTAGCATCAACTCTTAAATAAATGCCTCCTTTTTGTTGCCACCATCGGCCCCTATATTTGCCAACTTATTCACTTCCCTATTTACCTCTTTGAAATTGTGATAGATTGTGAAGCTGCTAAAGCTACCTAATTTAGATAATCTTGGTACTTCCAATTGGCTATCTTGTCTAATATGAGTGCATTTATCAAAAAAGCTTCAATTTCTATACTTTGCAAATTGAGTTCTTTGTAGAAGTGCAAACTCAATATTAATGCTTTTAACTCCACCAAATTGTTTGAACCTACTGGCAATGATTTTTGAAATTTCTCCCACCATTTTCCCCTTCCAGTCACAGATGATGTAACCAACACCTAAAATTTCAGGATTGCCTCTTGAGGCACCATCAAAATTTAATTTGTAGTTATTTTGTTGTGGTGGTTTCCAAGATGCAGTAGCTCTAGAGTCCTTGTTTGTCAATCCTTCCCTACCTCCAAAAGTAGAACATTTTAGCCCAAACCAAGACTATCTCATTTTGGAGTCCCAATTAGTGAAGGACTCTTGTTGGGGATTCATCTTTTCCCCTCTACTATTTACAACCTCTACAATAGCAGCTTCCAACTTGTTTGTGAGATTTGGAAAATTCATTTCATTATCTTGAAATATTCTTTTGTTTCACTCTTTCCATACCTCCCATAGCAGCATTAATGGGCTTATTAACCATAATGATGAAAACATAGCATTTCTCTTCAATATTAGCCATGACTTGAACATAGTTAGAATTTCACTAAGCAAGGCACTTACCCAACCCAGCGTGGCACACAACCATCTCCAATAAGCTTGTGTGAAAGGACATTCTAAAAATAAATGGTAAATACATTTTTCTTATTTTCTTTACAAAGAACACATCTTGAGGGGCCTTGGTATTCCATTTTAGTAAGTCATTCTATAGTCAATACCTTCTTTTGCATTACAACCCACATGAAAGTTCTAGCCTTTGGGAGGCATTGGTTGCTCTAGTAGAGGTGCAATGGAAGTGTGGATTTCAGCTCATTCATCCCTAATATTTTATACCCATATTCTGTGTTGTATTGGCCAGACTTTAAGCCTATCCATATTTATTTGACTTTGCCTCCCCTAATTGTGATGACTCTGTCTTTGAGGGCATCTTGTAGTTGATCAATCTCATTTCTTGATAGATTTAGATCACTTGGGTCCTTCTAGTGCCAACCGTGTACCCGATCCACCATGCCTTCTTCCACATAATCCCTAACTTTAACACCCCAGGACTAAGATAGTGTATTTTTCGTGTTCCCAATTTCCAAAATGTTGTCCAAATTGGGATATCCCCCCCAAGAATTTTCCCAAAATAATACAAATTCCCCATCATGAATGTCCCATGAGATATGATTTGTGATTAAATGTTGACACTCATGAAATTACAAATTTTTGAGCCTTTAGAGAGATTATCAACCATCATAATACATTTATCATCGTTGTTGTTTAGGTACTTATTTTGTAGGATTTTTTCCTATTTGTCTTTGTTATTTGTGTGCATCTTCCAGATTAGTTTAGCAACTAATTCTCTATTTTTTTTAACGAGATCTCTCAACCTTGTCCCCCTACATCCTTTGTTTTACAAACTTTATCCCACACCATTAAAGTTATCTTGTTCTGATCCAAAGTTCCTTACCAAAAAAATTCCTCATTTTCTAGTTTAGGCTATGATAAATACTCACTAGCAATGAGAGGTAAGAGAGCAAGTAAATGGGGATTGTTGAGATTACAACTTTCAACATGATTATTCTATCCACCTAGGACAATCATTTCCCTTGCCAAGATTGCAAGTGGTTACTCTATTTTCCAAGGGCTCTTAAACCCTATTACTGTTTTGCTTATTTTCTAGAGGCATACCTAAATAAGTATTAGGGAGTTGCCCTTTTTTAATTTTAGTGCTCTAATGATCTCCTATTCCTTTCTAGGTTTTGACATGTGGAAAATGAAAATTTTAGATTTTGCTTCACTTATCTCTTGCCCTAAGGCCACTATGTAGGAGTCGAGTACATCTCTCTAAAATTTTGGGATTCACTCCTTTTTATTGCACCAAAGAGCAACATGACATCTACAAATTATTGATGGGTGATTGTTAGAATGTTGCTTGTTATTTGGATGCCCTCTAACCTCCCCTATCCACTATAGATGTGATTGTTCTACCTAACACTTCTGCCATTATTATAAAAAAGAAAGGAGATATGGGATCCCCTTGCCTAATACCTCTTGATGCCTTGAAGTAGCCTTTAGGTGTCCCATTTAAGATGACTAAGCATATAGGACTTTCTAGGTAGTTAGATATCCAATTTATCCAATGCATGTCAAAACCAAAAGCCTCTAACACCTTGCATAGAAATCTCTAATCAACCCAGTCATATGCTTTCCTGATTTCCAATTTGATTAACATACTCTATTTTTTCCTCTTCTAAATGGAGTGGATTACTTCTTGGGTAATTATTACCCCTTCCAAAATTGATTTTCTTGGAACAAAACTAGTTTGTTCTTCTGATATTAGATCCAGTAGGATTAGTTTCAATCAATTTTCTATAGCCTTTATCATTATTTTATACAAATTATTGCATAATATAATTGGTCAGAATTATCCAATGATGTTGTCTTTTCTTTTTTGGGGACTAGATAGTTAAAGGTGTTATTTATTTTGCATAGTTCACCTTTCTAGTTTGTCTTGATTCTTCTATTACTACCACTACATCCTTTCCCACAATTACCCAACATTTTTGAAAAAAAATTGTTGAGAAGCCATCTGGGTTGGGAGCTTTATTGGGATGAAGTTGGAATGCAACAACTTCGATCTCTTCTTCTATGAAATTTTCCAACAACGTCCTATTTTGTGATTCACTCACTAACTTTGGGATAACATGTAGAAATTGATTTTGTATATTCAAATCTAATCCTTCCATGTTGTTGAGCAAATTGCAAAACTACGTTATCATTTCTTTGGTAATTTCCTCAAGATTAGCAGTGAGCACACTATCTACCCTTCTAATATTTATTATTTGATTGATGTCCCTTTCGAACTTTGTCACTTGTGGAAATATTTAGTGTTTTTATCTCCCTCTTTGATCCATGTTTCCCTTAACTTTTGTCTCCAATAGATCTATTCTTTGGCCTAGACTTCCTCATATTATTTTAGTAAGTTTTTCTCTTTTAGGAAAAATTCCTTATCCATCCCATTTCTAAATATTTCCTCATTCATAGCAGGTTCATTTCTTCTTCCAGCCTTAGTTTGGTCTTGAATATGTTTTTGAAGTGAGATTTGCTCCATTTTTTTAATTGTTGTTTGATAAATTTCAATTTTGTGACTACTTCAAACATTATTGATCCTTTTGGCTTCACCTCTTCCCATTATTTTGAGACTAATCCCAAAAAGGTATAATCCTTTAGCCACATATTCTCAAATTTGAATGAAGTGATGTAGTTTGTTGTCCCCTAGTTTGATCAAATAATGATCTGACCCTGATTGAGGTATTATGCTTCCTTCTAGAGTGAAGGGAAAAGAAACCAAATCCCCCTTAAATAAGATTTTTTCTATTTTTTTTGCTATATAACTTAACCCAACCTTCTATTGGTCCATGTAAAGTTGGTGTTTGCTATTTGCACCTCCAATAGGATGTTTGCTCCAACAAAATTTTCAAAATCTATTTGAGATTGGTACTCTTTGTACCCCACATTTTTTTCATAGCTATTCAAGATGACATTAAATTCACCCACAAGATTATTGGATCATGAATATTCAAAGAAAAAAATATCATATTTCCTCCCACAACTCTCTTTTTTATGCAACATGAAGGCCCATAAACATTAATCAAAATGAAATCCAAATTTGATGTTAGACTTTTTACCTTACATGCCAACTAATGTCTATGTGCTTCCAGCTTCTCTAAATGCACTAATTGAGGTCTCCACAGAGTTATCAATCCCCTTGAGGCCCCAACCGACTCTACTGACATGGTATTCCAAAATTTTCACTTTTTTTAAATGACTCTCCATCTTCTATGTTAATTTTTTATTCTTGGACCATGAATATATCAACCAAGGATGTTTCCAAACAATGCCTTACAAAGCATTTTTTGTTAGTGGCATTTAAGCCCCTAACATTCTAGGAGAAGATCCTCATTACATCTTAAGAAGGGTAATGCCCTTCCTTGATATTTATAGCTTGGTGATTTTGAGTTGACCCTCTGCATCTCCATCAATATAGCTCTTTTATTCATGTTTGTCTTTCTACCCTTCTTCCTTCCTTCTCCACATTTTAGTGATCTCCTTGCCATGTTTATTTGTTTTAAATTTCCAATTTATCACTTGTCTCTAGTATTATTCATAGGTTTACTTGTTCCTCTCCCTCACTGTCAAGGTTTTTCATATTTGTTTCTATGATTTCCCCTTCTTCCTATAAACTTTCATCCCTCGAGTGTGGTTGCTCTTATTGTACATTTTCCTCCTCCTTAATAATTATTTTATCCATGTCCTTCTTCATTAACTCTATTATACTCCTCAACTCATAACCGACCTCTACTATGGTGCCAAAATCCTCCAACTCTTGTATTATTTTTCCTACCTATGTAGAGATAGAGGTGTTCTACAACTCATCTTCCAACAACTAGGATTTGATACCCACTTCTTCCTTCTATGTACCTCTATTATCCTTGGGAGTTTGGGGTGTTTTCATGCCTAAATTTGCTTCTACTATTGATCTTTATTTTATTGCCTCCTCATCCCTCATTAGATCCACATTCTCTTTCCCATATGTCCCTTCCCCACCTTCTAGTTGTTTCTTACCTCTTGGTTTATTAAAACTCCTCTTCTTGAGTAAGATGTGGTTTGATTCCCATTTAATTTTTCTCAACCACTTTCCCTATGTTGTGTTGATTTCCAATTCATCCCACCTAGTTCTATTTGGGGAGATTTCCACACATATTTTGGCATGCATTTTCTACTCCCATGACAATATTTTTGTACACGATGATGAAAGTGCCTAATTATTCTCTAATCAAGTCCAATATGTCCCTACTCCAATACTCTATTGGAAAGTTGTATAGCTTTACCCATACTGGTAATTTTCCATTCCATGCTTATGGGGATTAAAGTTTGGCTCCCAATGTTTAAGATAGAAAATATTCCTTCCATTATCAAGGGTTTCTATTTAATTATAGTTTCTTTCAATTATTCTAAAGAGAATATACCAACAAAAAATCACTAAGCAAAAAATTATCCTTACCTCTAAACCCCATCTTTCCAACCACCAATTATGTATCTTTTCCCTTGGACATCCCCACTCGCACCACTTGGCAAAGAAAGCTCACTCTTTTAGAGTGTTTACGAGAATCTGCATAAGCTTGTGTGGAATTGATAATGCTTTGCTCAGTTTCCTTAGCCTTGGTAGACCACCTCCTTGGTTCTCTAATTTACACACAATTTTACCTCCAAATTTTATAATCATTTAATTCAAAAGAGATTATTTAAATTATCTTATTAAAAAATACATCACCAACTATTAATATTAAATTCCTAATCTAAATACAATTGTACCTCTAAATTAATAATCTACACTTAATTCAACTTTTGACTCCCTATTGTACTTGGTATGTGAGTGATTTAATAATAAGGTTTTCTCAATTCTAATTTTATCTAATGATAGAAGAATTCTTTTGATCAAATAGATGTGTAAGTGCACAAAGATGGTGGACCAAAAAGGGGTCTTAAGTGGCCACTTTTTTATGAAATCTAGAAGGACTGACCTTGGATGAGAAATTGAAGATAGTTACACTCAAAATTTTAAGATGCAATGAAAACAAGAGTTGAGTGCTCCATTTATCTACTTTCTAAACTACTATTTTAAAAAAAAAAATGTAAGTGGTTCAAAAAGGGGGGCTCGAGCATTAACAAGGAGGAGTTGCAAAAGGTACTCAAAGTTAAGTGCAATTTTGTTTTAAATTGCATCAAAGTTATCATTGGAGATGATATTTTACACACGGAGCTGCAAAGGCTAATTTTCCCTGCTAATTTGCTCTCCATTTTCTTATCAAATTTATTGGACCTGGTCCAAAATTGTGATGTTTTGAGGATTATCGCTAACAAGTTTGTTGTTAGTGCATATTTGGAAAATGGTGCTCTACTAAATAGTGTTCAACAGTATGATTTCACGTTGGGAGATGGTTTGATTGGTGGTTTATTTCCATGGCACCTCTTGTTTCACAAGAAGAGGTATGCAGAGATTTTTCAAGGCATGTTATTATCCACAATGCATGATACATTAGTGCACCTATATCAAGTTCTCAAAAAATATAGGTCTGCTATTTCTATTGAGGAGATTGATGATTTCAAACGAAAGTTTCATGCAATTTATTTTTTGAGAAGCCATGTTTGTATTCATGATTTGCAACTTCCAACCACTTCACAAGCTGCTAAAAGGAAGTTTTGTTACCGTTGTGTACCTGATATTAACAAAATAGTCCCATCTTATGATCGTCAACATAAAGGAAATCATGTGGACATAGAAGAAAGTTTGGTTAATGGATTTCAAAGAGCTGGAAGAAAATCTACATCTATTTAGCAATGTTCATGATAAAGCATTATATGTGTAATGGGCTAAGAATTTGTAATAAGGGATAGTGATATATACATAGTTTGTATATTCTGATAGGGTATTTTAGGCATCAAATGGGAACGATCAAATGTATTGTCACAGTCATTTACTTAGTTCAGTTGAATTGGGAAGAATTAATGTTTTGTAAAAGTCTACTTGACCATTCTGGTCTATATGTTGAATTGTAAAAACTGTTACTCGGACTACGACTGGGGGTTTTCTTGTTGGCTCTTTCCCGCCAATATGTCTGCTTGAACCAACAATATGTAAATAAAAATATTATAAATAAAATTATAAGTGGTTTACCACTTTTGATCAAAAAGGGGGGGGGGCTTGAAGATGTTAATTTTTTTTAATATTTCAAAAATTGCTTCAATGAGAAATTAGCTAATAGTGCCATATAGTTTATACCTAATTTTTCTACTAATTTTTAATGAATATATGTTTTTTTACTAATCTTCAAAGTGTATACATCTTGAAAAATAGAAATTTGAGCATGCCCCCCCCTAATTTTTAAAAAAATTGATCAAAAAAACATTTTTTTGAATTTGTGTAGAATGGAGTCTAGTTTCTACAAATGTAATTTATTTGAAATTTAGATGAGCAGATAAAAAATAAAGTGAAAAACACCAAACATAAAAAATGAATAAACTAACAAAAGAAATTAAAAATGAAAACATTAACATGCTCGAAACATGAAAAATTTACATGGCTAGGTAGCTAAGAGGGAGCTTAACATTAGGGTGTGTGTAAGAAGTTGATTCCACTTTTTGGCCAAAAAGTGGAAGTGTTTTCCCTAATTTTCAAAGTTTGTCACATTTGACCTAAAAATTTGAAGCACTTTAAGATTGAATCTTAAAAAAAGTTAGTAATATGAAATGTAGTAATTAGAGTCTAGTTTTTAAATATGTAATTTATTTTAATACCCAAATGATACAAATTGATTTTCAATAGGCATGTCTAAAAACCACTATTTAAAAGTCATTTTTTTACCATGCCATGCACGTGTATGTCAACCATAGTTTGACCTAAATAATTGTACTTTTTTAAAATCCTTTTGGCAAAAGATCTATAACACACTGAAGATTGTGCATGATATTTTTTGTAATTTAAAAAAATATTTTTTATTAATTTTTTATTGGCCGATTGTTGTTTTGAAATTCCCTCGTGCACATCACACATAAGATGACCTAAAATTATTATTATTATTTTTATTTATTTCAAATTGAAAAGAATTATCGTATAATTTATTTTTCAAAAAATTATATTAATAAAATTTAATTAAAATAATAGGAAAACCTGATATTTCAAGTTTATCAACCAGTTTCATCAAAAATTATTTGAAAAATAGAAAAAATAATCCAATTGTTAAAAAATACATATTTTTAATCTACACAATCTCATCTTTCGTCAATTTTTTTTGTAAAAAACATCTTCAAACATATGTCCAAAGTCACTTTTTTCTACTAGCACTAACATGACCTTCAAGTTGTAGGTCAAAGCAAGTTCAAAGCTGAGGGTCAACTCCCCAAGCCTTTTTTTGACCCAAACCCATAACAAAAACTAGGCCGAAAGTTAAAATTATAGAAACGAGATCCCATTTGGTTTTTTAAAATTTTAAGCCTTTATGAAATAGCATCTCATTTCTAGAATGGGATCCCACTTTTTGCTTGGGGTCCCAAAGCGAAATGGGATCTCATTTTCTAAATAATGAGATCCTGTTTTATTTTTTCTGATTTCGGGTTTTTGTCTGTCTGAAACTTCCATGAGAAGTGGACTCATTTTCTTGCTTTTACCCATTACCAAGGTGCTTTTTTGACTCGACTTTAAACATGTGCAAACTTGATGGGGAGCATGCATCTATAGTGTAGAAAATTGTACTCCTTTCTAAGTGAAAGTACAATTTCACACTTAATTTGGACCTATTTTAGTGACCTCCCATTTATGCATTTTTTTCCCTTCAAAATAGGCCCCTAGTTCCCTTTATTATGCATCCCAAGGCCTATTTTTATCATTTTTCGACACCACAACATGCATTGAAAAAATGCATTTAATAAATTAAAGGCCCCAAAATAAATGAGTCTTGGCAATTTAGGTCAAGACTCATTTTCCCAAGGATGAATGTGTCCCCTCTAGGTGCCAAAAACCAATTTAAAATATACTTTTGTTATCATTTTAATGTTCAAAATTCAAGTTGCAATGTTTGTCTATCAAGATCTAAAATTTGGGAAATTAGAGAAGAAGCCTATAAAGCCTAGTCTTTTCACCATTTCAAACCAGGTTGACAAGAGATTGAGAAGAGATTCACAAGATTAACACTCAAGAGAAAAAAGAGAGCATTCAAGAAAGCAAGGTTGAAGTCTTAGAGTAGCATTTCATTTATTTTTGTAGGTCTTCAAGCTCATTTTTCCAAGCTAGATCAAGCATTTTTCATGATTGAACGTTGATGTTGTTGCAAGTATGAAGGTGGTTTCATTGATGTCAACAAGCCTGTGTTGTCATTGATGATAGTAGTATAGTGGTTGAGAAGAGATTGTTGCTTTGATTAGTTGCATTATGTTGTCATTAGTTGAGTTATTGATGTTAACCTCTAGTGTTGCTTTGATAAGCTCCTATTTATGGTTAAGATGTCAAGGATACTGAGAAAATTGATAAAATAAGGAAACATGGTGTTGCAAAAGTGTTTTGGTTTGTAGAAGGTGCTCTAGTTTTGTTTCAAATTTCTTCTAGGTTGAAGATCTACTTGTGTGGTTTGAATATGTTAGATAGAGGTGTTCAGAGTTTCTATATCCAGAATTTTGGCCTCTAGATCGAAGGTTGGAGGAAGTTGTGTTCACCAATGTGTGAACTGGTTTTGCAGTATTGTCTAGGAGAAATGTATTTGATGTGTATTTCTCTACAATTGTTATTTAGGTATTATTATTCTAAAGGTATGTTGATGAGGTTGATCTCTTTCCAATGTCAAGAGGATTTTTGGTTTGGTACTCTAGAAGTTGGATTGTAGAGTTGCAATGTTGGGCAGTTTAGTTTGAATGTACTGGGCATGTACATTCTGATGGTGAAATTTTTTGTGAAGGAGTTTGATGGATTTTAGGAGGATAAAGGAATATTCTAGATCATGATGAAGCATGGTATGTGGTTCACAAGTCATCCTTGGATTTGAGGAAGCGTGTAATTCAAAGTTTAATGGTGTTTGCATGGTTAACAGTCGAACTGGTGTTTACACTACATTCAAAGATGTTCAAGTATTAATCAAGGAATGGCGTGGCATGTGAGAGTTGATTTGGGTCCCAACTAAGTTTTTTTTTGGTTCTCTTTTCATTCTTATCCACCATCGGAATGTTTAGTGTCGACCTAATCTGAATTTGTGAAGTGCAAGAAGAGTGTAGCTAACTTGAAGGTGTTTTTCTTCAAGTAGTGGATGGTATAAATACACGGTGAATTGATGCAAGATGAAGTTTGGAATAGAGTTGTGTGTTGTGATGTGAAATTAAGTGCAGAGGTGTGAATTGCAGTGTGAGCTACAATGCAAGATTGTTGAATGCAGTGAGTTGAGGTATCTTGATCTTTTGAAAGTTGCTAGTGTTGGTGGAGTTGTTGTGGTGGAATCTATGTTGCATTGAGATAATGTTCTTTGTGTAATATTCTATCTTCTTTCTTCTTTCTATTCCAATAGTGAGTCTGGGCTATGATCCTTTCTAGATAGTGTGTCCTATTCTAGCAATGAGCCTCCTTATATCGATTTCGCAATTACTTATATTGTGAGCTAATCCTCACCGTGGTTTTTCCCTCATTGGGTTTTCCATGTAAATATAGTGTTCTATTGTGTGTGGTGTTGGTTATTTCAGTTTTTGTTATCTATTTTTCATGTTTAAACATTATAACAGATTAAGGGTTTAATGAATGCTCGTGGATCTGATTACTGTTGAGGGCTTTGATGTTTTAATTTGGTATAATTGATTCACCCCTGTCTTAGTTGTCTTGCTCATTCAACAATTGGTATCAAAGAAAGGTTCCTTAGAGAAAGCTTAGCCGCTTGAGGTAGATCCAGATGGTGAACAAGAAGGAGATCCCTATGTTTGATGGCACAAACTATGCATTTAGGAAGGTGAAGATGGAAGGCTATCTAATTTATCTTGGATATGAAGTTGCAAAGGCAATAAAGACTGCATATGTACCATACCTGCAAATGGTTCAAAAACAAGTGATGAAATCAAGGCTTATAAAATAGATGGGAAGGCAAGGTTTTTTCTTTTGACCAGTCTTGCACATACTAAATTAGTGAAAGTTATGGATATGAAAATTGCTAAAGAAGTTTGGGATAAGCTAGAAAGTATCTATGAAGGAGATGATAAGGTTAAAAAAGCTAAGTTATAGAACTTGAAATCACAATTTGACAATTTGTTGATGTCTAATGATAAAACAATCACAAGCTACATACAGAGGGTTAGAGAACTAGTAAGTGTTATGAGAGGTCTTGGTGCACAAGTCAAAGAACCTAAAGTGGTAAAGAAATTTCTTAGAACTCTTCTTGATTCTTATAGTGAAAAAGTTTTTGCTATTAGGAATGTTCTAATTTTAATACATACACTATAGATTAGTTGTATAGAACACTAACTACATTTGAAATTATGAAAATTGGTTCAAAAAATGGTGCAAAAGTGGAGACTACTTTCAAGACCATAAAATAAGAAAAATTCTAAGATATAGATGAATATGATCTTGATGATGTGGAAGATAACTTTGTAAGAAGGATGGAAAAGGGCACTAGTAAGTACAAAGGTAAATTACCTTTCAAATGCTTTAGTTGTGGAAATATAGGTCATTATGCTTCAAGATGTCAAAAAAACTGTGAACTATAAGAAAAAGGAAAACAAAGGAAAGATGATCAAGAAAATCTACTATGTTAGAGAAGATGTTGGTATTTCTAATGATGAAGCTGATTATAGAGACGATGATAATGAATGCTTATTCTTAGCTTTAAAATATGAATCTAGTTCTACTAACTCTAAGAGTTGTGTGAAGGAAAGTGTCCTTGAGAAAATAGGATAAGATTGGAGGTACCTTGGTATCTACTTTTCATGTTATACATGACAAGAACTATTGGTTTATTGACAATGGTTTCTCAAATCATATGACTGGAGACAAGAGTAAGTTTGTTAAACTTGAAAAATATGATGGAGGACTTGTTAAATTTGGAGATGATTTAGGCGCTAAGATTTATGGAATAGGTTCAATCAGTTTTGATGGCAAGCATAATACTGAAGATGTTTACTATGTTAAAGGTTTAAGACATAACCTCTTGAGTGTTGGAAAAATGTGTAGCAAAGGATACAAACTTATGTTTCAGGATGATGGATGTGAGATCAGAAAAGGGTCTAGAACTATAATTGTTGTTGGAAAGAGGGCAGATGGAAATATCTATCAGCTCAAGGGTGTTGATGGTCATTGTTTTATGACTCAGATCAATGATAGTTGGCTATGACATAGGAGAATGTGTCACATCAAATTTGATAACCTGGTTAGAATCAATTAAGTTCAAGCAGTGAGATATTTGTCAAGGATTACAAATCCTATCAATGTTGTTTTGTAGAGAATGTCAATTTGAAAAACCAAAAAGAAGTAGTTTTGAAGGAAAGGAAAAATCTTCTACTAGATTGTTAGAATTGGTACACACAGACCTTTGTGGTCTAAAAAGAGTGAGAAGTCTTTAAGGTGACTAGTATTTCATCCTTTTGATTGATGATTACTCTAGAATGACATGGGTTACTTTTCTTAGAGAAAAATATGAAGCCCTAGATAGATTTAAAGCATTTAAAACTATGGTTGAGAATGAAATAGATTTGAAGATTAAATATTTGAGGTCTAACAGAGGTGGAGAATTCACCTCTAATGAATTTAACATATTTTGTGAGAATCATGGCATAAAGAGGCACTTGTCTTCCCCTAGGACTCCTCAGAAAAATGGAGTAGTTGAAAGGAAAAACAAGACTATTCAAGAAGTTGCAAGGACTATGACGAGAGAAGCTAATCTACCGAAAGTCTACTAGAGAGAAGTACATACTATTGTTTATATACTTAATGGAGTTCAAGCAAGAGATAATAGTAAAAAGACTCCCTATGAGTTTTGGTACGGAAGGATTCCTACCATTAAGTACTTTAGAGTGTTTGGAATCAAATGCTATATCAGAAGAGATGATGAAAACTTGGGAAAGTTTGATGCAAGGTCTGGTGAAGGTATCTTCCTTGGATATTCTACTAAAATAAAAGCTTACAGATGTTACAATTAAAGACACATAAGAATTATTGAAAGTGTAATTGTTAAGGTTAATGAAGACATGTAGAATTCAGTTG
Source organism: Sequoia sempervirens (assembly GCA_007258455.2). Taxonomy (NCBI): domain Eukaryota; kingdom Viridiplantae; phylum Streptophyta; class Pinopsida; order Cupressales; family Cupressaceae; genus Sequoia; species Sequoia sempervirens. The sequence continues at coordinate 576,977 of VDFB02252616.1, read as the reverse complement.
TAATAGATTGATATTAGATGGATGAGCTTGATTGTGGAGAAGATGAAGAAAAAGCTAAGGATAAAGAAGTACAAAATGAATAGGAAGAAGATCCAAAAAAGACCCCTAAGACTCCTAAGTATGTACAAAAAAATCATTCTAAAGAATAGATCATTGGAGAGAAAAACAAAGGAGTGTTGACAAAAAGAAGAGCTATTGAAGCATAAGTAAATTTGTGTTTACTCTCTAAAATCGAATCGAAGACAGTCTTGTGAAGCTTGCAAAGATGAAAATTGGATGAAGGCAATGGAATAACTTATGTAGATTGAGAAGAATCAAACTTGGGAACTAGTTCCTAGACTTAAAAAAAAACATTATTGGAACTAAGTGGGTATTCAGAAACAAGTAGAATGAGAATGGAGAAGTGATAAGAAAAAAGGCGAGGCTTGTGTGTAAGGGCTATGCACAAGTTGAAGGAATAGAATTTGAGGAGAAATTTTCTTCAGTGACTAGAATGGAAGCAATCAGAATGTTTTTGGCTTTTGTAACACATAAAGACTTTAAAGTTTATCAGATGGATGCAAATTCAACTTTCTTGAACGGTGAATTGGAAGAACAAGTTTACATGGAATAACCAGAAGGATTTCAGTTGTTAGATAAAACTAATATGGTTTACAAATTGAAAAAGGTATTGTATGGACTGAAGCAAGCTCCTAGAGCTTGGTATGCAAGGTTAGACAAATATTTGATTCAACAAGGATTCAATAAGGGTACCGTAGACAATAATTTTTACTTTAAGGTTGAGGAAGATTGAATCTTGATGGTGGTTGTGTATGTTGATGACATAATTTTTGAAGGAAATGAAGATATGTGTAAGAATTTTTTAGAAGAGATGCAAAAAGAGTTTGAGATATCTATGTTTGGGGAGATGAATTTCTTCCTTGGGCTACAAATCAATCAAATATATAAAGGCATATTCATTTCACAATCAAAGTATGTTAAAGAGATGTTGAAGAAGTTTGGAATGGATGACTCCAAACTGATATGTACTCCTATGATTACTTATTGTAAATTGAGTAAGGATGAAGAATCCCTTAAGACTAATAAGAGCAAGTATAGTTCTATGATTGGTGGAATGCTATACCTAATTGCTACTAGACCAGATGTCATGCATGCATTTTTTCTTGTGGCTAGATTTCAAGAAGATCCTAAAAAGGCACATGTTGTACTGAAGAGGATATTCATATATTTGAAGGGCACTCCAAATTATGGCTTGTGGTATCCTAAGGATACTAATTTCACATTGAGTGCTTACACAAATACAGATTGGGATGGTTGTGTTGATAATAGGAAAAGTACTAGTGGTGGCGCATTCTTTCTCATATGTAGATTGGTATCATGGCTTAGAAAGAAACAAGATTTTGTTTCTTTATCTACTATAGAGGTTGAGTATATTACGATAGCATCTTACTGTACATAGGTATTATGGATGAGACAGACATTGAAGGATATCAGAGTAGTGTATGGTGAGCCTATTTCCATCTTTTGTGATAACACAAGTGCAATTAACATTTTAAAGAATCCAATGATGCATTCAAGAACAAAGCATATATCAATTAGGTATTACTTTTTGAGAGAGAAAGTTGTGAAAAGTGAAGTGAATCTTGAATATGTACCTACAAAGGATCAGATTGCTGACATATTTACTAAGGATCTTCCTAAGGATACTTTTGAGTATCTTCAGGAGAAGTTGGGGGTTATTGCCCCTCCTTTGAACTAGATGGATATGGAGATGCATCAGTCTAGTGGATCTATGGATTCATTTTTTTTTCTAGACTGATGTTGGTGGCTACCTCTCAAGGGGAGTAGGTAGTGACATTGTTGTAGTATGAAATTTATAATACAAGAGTTGTTGAGTTTATTGATGTGAACTCCTAAGGGGGAGTATTCAGAGCAGTTGCAAGCTTCTTGGTTCTATGTGAAAGGGGGAGAATAGTGAAAACACTTTATCCTTTTCCATTGATGTCAAATGGGGAGAGAGGGAAGTCATGTGAAAAAAAACCAAGTGAAGTAATGAGAGAGAAAGAGAAGTCATGTGAAAAGGGAAAGTATCAAAGGGAGAGAGAGTATAATGAGCTAGTTGTGCAAGGGGGAGAAAAAGAGAAAAGGAAATAAGTATGTTCAAAGCTATTGTGACTTTGATGTATTTTCACATCTTACATTGCCATCAATGACAAAGGGGGAGATTATTGCAAGCATGAAGATGTTGTCATTGATGTCAACAAACCTGTGTTGCCATTGATGATAATAGTGTAGTGGTTGAGAACAAATTGTTTCTTTGATTAGTTACAATATGTTGTCATCAATTGATTGATGATATTAACCTTTGGTGTTTCTTTGATACGCTCCTATTTATGGTTCAAATGTTGAGGATACTGAGAAAATTGATAAAGTAAGGAAACGGGGTGTTGCAGAAGTGTTCTGGTTTGCAAAAGGTGTTCTAGTTCTACTTCACATTTCTTCTAGGTTGAAGATATGCTCGTGTGGTTTGGATATGTTGGATAAAGTCATTTAGAGTTTCTATATCCAGAAATTTGGCTTCTGGATCAAAGGTCAATGGAAGTTATGTTCACTAGTGTGTGAACTGGTTTTGTAGTGTTATCTAGGAGAAATGTATTTGCTTCGCATTTCTCTACAACTGTTCTTTAGATCTTCCAATTTTGAAGGTATGTTGATGAGGTTGATCTCTTGCATATGTCAAGAGTATTTGTGCTTTGGTACTCTGAAAGTTGGGTTGTAGAGCTGGAGTGTTGGGAAATGTAGTTTGAATGTACTAGGCATGTACATTCTAATGGTGTGAGTTGTTGCGAAGGAGTTTGATGGATTTCAAGAGGATAAAGGAATATTCTAGATCATGATGAAGTCGAGTATACCCACAAAAGTGGGTTACAATTGGATTGAGGAAGGAAAAGTTGAAAATTTTGACCCCATGGCAAAAAAAATTGTTTTTGGGGTTCGAGCGAACTATTTGGTTCGAACGAACCAAAAGAGGGCTCTCTAGAACCTAGGTTTGAGTGAACCCATTTAATGAAATGCCCCACCATAACTTTCAAAAAGATAAGGAACGCCCCTTTTGAAAGGGGGTTCACTCAAACCAAGGTTCGAATGAACCTTGGTTCGCTCAACCCCCCCCTAGTTCGAGCAAATCCCCCTTTTCCCACCTTCCTGCTCTCTGGCAAAAATAATCAAAATTTTTGCCCTTCGAAGCTTGGGTTGAGGATAAAAATGGAGGAGACTTCACAAACCCAACTGGAATCAAGTAGTCCTCAGAACAAACTATCCAACAAGTATAATTTTAATATGTTTTGGTTTTATTATGTATTTTTTTAGTTTTATTAAACATAGGTTTTTCACCAAAAATCAAGCTCTCTATTCTGCATGTGAAAAAATAGTAGATTATCAAAAAAATTTGAAAAATATGAGTGCACCAAATATTGAAGTCCTTGATCCAACAAAAAAGAAATAATTGAATTTTGATGCATACAAAAAAAGTTACGCATTATACGGTCCACCTATGTTTGAATTGTAATTGGTTTGACTTTGAAACTTGATTAAGGAAAAAATATTCAATAAAACACTATCTAACCAATTGGAAGCACTAGATATTAAAGTTACAAATCTAAATTTGAAAGAATTAGAATTTTATCCTTCATGGAAAAAAGTTCTGTGTTATACAGTGAGTGTCACTCCTTAAAAATGTTATTTTCTAAAAAAAACTAGTTTTCGAAGGAGATGGAAAAAGAAGTGCAATCTATTTCCAATTTTTTTGAAAAATATATATTTAGAATCTACAGACAAAATGTCACAAATCACTAGTTTGCATCATCTTCAAATTCCTCACGGTTTAGCCGCTATAGGTGCCTGAAAGTGAAGATCTAGTTATAAAAAATTATTTCAGTGTCTAGTTTGGCCAAAAATTGTAAACCAGTATTGTGGGATCACCCAGCCTGGTATGTGGTTTGCAAGTCATCCTTGGATTTGAGGAAGCATATAATTGAAATTTTAATGGTGTTTTCATGGGTAATGACTGACCTAGTGTTTACACTACATTCGAAGATGTTCAAGCATTAATGAAGGTGTAGCATGGCATGTGAGAGTTGATTTGGGTCCCAGCTAAGTTTTTTTTTGGTCCACTTTTTGTTCCTATCCATTGCAAGAATGTTTAGTGCCAACCTAATTTGAATTTTTGAAGTGCAAGAAGAGTGTAGCTGACTTGAAGATGTTTTTTTTTTCAAGTAGTGGATGGTATAAATGCAAGGTGAATTGATGTGATATGAAGTGTGGAATAGAGTTGTATGTTGTGATGCAAAATTAAGTGCAAAGGTGTGAATTGTAGTGTGAGCTATAATGCAAGATCGATGAATGCAGTAAGCTAAGGTATCTTGATCTTTTAAATGTTGTTAGTGTTGGTGGAATTGTTGTGGTGGAATCTCTATTACATTGAGATAATGTTCTCTGTGTAACATTTTATCTTCTTTCTTCTTTCTATTCCGATAGTGACCCTGGGATGTGAGCCTTTCTGGACAGTGTTCCTATTTTGGAAGTGAGCCTCCTTGTACCGATTTTGCAATTAATTATATTGTGAGCTAATCCTCACCATGGTTTTCCCTCATTGGGTTTTCCACGCAAATTTGGTGTTCTCTTGTGTATGGTGTTGGTTATTTTAATTTTTGTTATCTACCTTTCATGTTTAAACATTATAACAGATTAAGGGTTTAATGAATGCATGTGGATTTGATTACTATTGAGGGCTTTGATGTTTTAATTTGGTACAACTGATTCACCCCCCCTCTCAGTTATCTTGTTCATTCAACAAATGCCAATGGTGTATCATGATGGATTTTAGGTTTTGAGACACGCACCTAGCCATTCTCCCTAACCTAAGGACTTGTTTCCTAAATGTTCTCATATTTAATCATCATTCTACTAGCCACCTAAAGCAAGGTACAATCAAATTTCAGATCTATTAGGGTGTTTTGACTTCTCCCTAACTAGGTATTTGTCATTTTTCATGTTCATTTAGGGATCTTATTCTAACACACTTAAATAAGGTTTCTTTCTATTTTAGCTCTTAACACCTTAGATACACTTAAGGTTAGGGCTTGCACACACTGTTATTTATCATATTTTTATCTTTCCATCAATATTTAATTACCAAATTTGGGGTTTGATCAAGGAAAACCCCCATACAAACAAACCAAAATTTTTAATTTTTTTCTATAGATCTAAAGTTGGGACTGAAGATTTTCAAGTATAGGAGCAGAGTGTAGACAGAGGACTATAGGATCAACTTTTTATTATCCAAAAATGGATACAAAGACCCATTCACCTGGGCAAATGAGTCATAATAGGACACTTTGTGATACTTTTGGTGTTGGGTACACATACTATCCTAACCTTCTCATATATGTCGATTGATTGCTGTTTCTGATAATGTTATCATAATAATTTGAATTCCAAGTGGTAGATCTCATAGATTTAATTGTTAATGCACTTTATTCTTTTCCCAAAACTATTTTTCAATCATTTTTGTCACTTTTCTGTCATAAGGAAGTTAGGGCAACATAGTGTCCAAAAACCTAGGATTGACTCACCTTGAGGGTTGTAAGTTAATTCTAAACCATTTGTGACATTAAACCTCTTCCTAATGAACATGGAAAAGGTGGATTTGTGATTAGGTGGACACCCTCTTGTGCTTTTGGCATAGGTCCCTCATTTTTGGGTCTCCTATTCATATTCCCTCTTTTCCTTCGTAAGTACAACATGAGATTGAATCCAAAAAAGTGTCTTTGGTGTGGAGAGTGGAATTTTTTTTGGTTTTATAGTGTCCCATAGAGGCATTGAGGTGGAAACAAAGAAGATTGATGCTATCATTAACATGCCACTTCCGAAGAACATTTCTCAACTACGTACTTTACAAGGAAGGATTCAAGCTATCCATCATTTTGTGGCATCTTTGGCATATCAGACTTTACCTTTTACCCAACTTCTTAAGAAGGAATCAAAATTTAAATGGAATGAAGATTGTAAACAATATTTTGAAAGTTTGAATGAGTATCTCACTAATCCTCCTATTTTACAACCCATTGTTCAAGGAAATCCATTCATCCTTTACATATCAGCATCCACCGATGCTCTAGTAGCATTGTTGGCTCAATAAGATGGCAATGGTAAATATCTTCCTATTTATTACATTAGTCGAACTTTAATCAATTATGAAACTTGATACACAATAATAGAAAAGCAATGTTTGGCCCTTGTGTTTGCTTCTAGTAAATTGAGACACTATTTACTAAATACGAAAGTGCATGCTGTTGTAAAGTTTGATCCACTAAAACACCTCTTTGTTAAAACAAACTTATCATGATGCTTAGCTAAATGGGCTATGTTGTTAATTGAGTTTGATCTTAAATTTGCCTCTCAAAAGGGAATCAAAGGCCCAACCTTGACTGACCATTTAGTTGATGCTCCCTCTCTATTAACGCTACCTAAAATGGACTCATTCCCTAATAAGAGTGTGTTGACAACTGAAAATGAAACATGGGAATTGTACTTTGATGGTTCTAAGTGTCAAATTGGCTCTAGTAGGGGTTATATTAAAGCAACCTTTAGGAAAGCTTATTCACTTATCTTACCATTTAAATTTCCTATGTACAAACAACACTATAGAGTATGAGGCTCTAATTGTTGGAATGCATGCAACCTTATCCTTAAATGTTCAACAAATTCATATATTTGGTGATGCTTAATTGATCATTAAATAAATTAATGGATCCTATCAAGTGAAACATGAAATATTAGTCCAATATAAAAACCTTACAATGACATTGCTTGAATGCTTTCAATCATATACCATTAACAATATTTCTCGAAAGGATAATCAACATGTAAATGCAATGGCAAGTGTCGCTTCCATTATCTCTCTTGATGATCCTTCTATGTATTTCACATTTGTCATCCATATGATTACCAAACCATCAATATATGAAAAAATGAAAGAAGCATTAATGACCAACATTGAAGCCTCTACCGAATGGTACCCACTGATATTTAATTATTTAAAAGAAGGTACCTTTCTTGAACCAACCACTAAGAACACTAGAGCTCATATTCGGAAACTTGCTACTAAATATGTAATCCTAGTAGATGTCTTATATATACAATCTTTTGATGGTCTTTTATTGAGATGTCTTAAAAAATCAGAGATCCATATAACCCTTGAGGAAGCTCATGCTAGTGCTTGTGGGAGGCATTTTGGGGGAAGATCATTAGTTCAAAACTTAATATGTATAAGATATTATTGTAGACATATGGAACAAGATTGTTTTGATCATGTTAAGAAATTTCACAAATGTCAAGAGCATAACAATCTGATTCATGCTCCTTCTGAACTTTGTGCCCAAGTTCCTATTTGGCCATTTTTAGTTTTGAATTTAGATCTCATTGGAAAGGTATCCCCTCCCTCTTCTTTTGGACATAAGTTTATCATTACCACCATAAATTATTTCACAAAACGGGTAGAAGCAATTCCTCTTCATTCCACAATAGCTGATACAATTTGTCATTTCATATTGGAACACTATTTCTCACTTTGGTCTTCCTTCTGCATTATTTTCAGACAATGGTACACCATTTAAGAACAATGATGTGAAGCAATTTTTGGAAAATTTCACATTCAACACCATTTTTCAACTTTGTATTACCCACAATCTAACGGTCAAGCAGAAGCAACAAACAAATACTTGAACAAATCTTACTGAAAACAATAAGTAAACATAATAAGGATTGACACACTCAATTATTGTATGCATTGTGGGATTATCACACTAGTATTTGAACATCTATGAGAAATACACCTTATAGTTTGGTCTATGGCATTGACATAATAATGCCCCTAGAGTTAGAAATTCCTTTATTACGAATTGCTCTTTGAGGACTTATTGATGATACCACTTATAAGAGAAATGATTGTAACAACTTGAAATGCTTGATGAACAATGCATTAATGCTCTTGATATTTTTCAAGCTTATTCAAAAATAATGCAATATAGTTACAATGATAATGTCATTTTGCACTCATTTAACAAAGTTGATTTAGTGTTATATGAAAATCAACACAATGTTAATGTTGGATAGAGTGAAAAGGAAAGTTTAGCCCGAATTGGTTAGGCCCTTACATCATTCAAGAGAGCTATGGGTTTGGTGCATATACATTAACATAAATGGATGGTACACCTCTTAAAGAACCTATCAATGTTGTACATTTATGTAGATATTACACTTAACATCTCTTTTTGAATAGTTTGTGTATTAAAGCATGTTGTTAGATTTAGTAGATAGCTTTCTATTTTATCTCACATTGCTTCATTCTTGACAAATATCCCTTGTGTGTCTTGAATTATAGAGTAATTTTTCATTAGTTGGATTATTACTTTCTCTTACATGCTATTCAATTTCATGTGTGTTGTGTTAATTTAGATCATTATATGCATTTAATTTTTCATAATTAGATCATAAGAGCATTTAATTTAACATGATTACACTTAATATCAATGTTGTATCTAAATGAACATAAGTGTTTAAGTTATATCACATACATAAAATTATATCATGAAGAGATTTATTAAATAATCTACCCCAAGATTTTTTGATAGATCACATAGACATCTAATCTAAACAAGAACACATATAGAAACAAAATGCTTATATATTAATCACAAAAAATTATTATACATGATCACCCCAATGTGGCATAATACAAACATAAGTACATTTGGGTGGTCCTGTGACTACTAGATACCTTAGGACTTGGTGGTGGTGCTTTCCAAGAGATGGTGGATTGTGTGTGGCTCATGGAACTAACCCACTCTCGTAGGCCCCATAGCTCACTGTCTAGAGAAACCGTGCATACAAGTAGTGCAACACGTTCCTACTCTGTCTGATCCCTATCTACATGTAGTCTCACCTGATCTACCTGAACTCTAGCAAGCTCTCCCTATAGTTTTCTAAGCTTCACTTCTATTACAACCACTAACTCACTCTCGATTATATATCGGGTGGCTTAGAGCTCCTCATATGTAGCCTGAAGCTCTGTAAATGTAGTACTTGATTGCTCCTCCAAAACTCTATCATCATCAAGGGCCCTCATGTCCTCCTTGTAGGCGATCCTCCATCATGATAAAGGCTCAAATAGGTTTGCATGGTGCCCACCATAAGTGGTGGTCCATGCTCTACTCGTATATCCTGTTGTGGCCAGGAGGATGGGGTCATCCGTGTGATGATTTGTCTAATGAAATCCTACCACCCTTGGATATTGTAATGTCATAAAATTGCACCCCTTGCAATTTCACATACATTCTTGTATCCGCTTTAGTGTCCACTCCCTTAGCACTTGTGTAGGCTCATTTTAGCCCCTGTATCAGCCTTTTCCCCACTTAGGACGCTAAGGACCCCTTTTCCACAGCTACCTTCACCCATAAGCTTTGCATCAAAATTTTCTCTTTTCTCATTCTCATCATTTTGTAGCATGGTCTTTCTGGACACTAGCGCGCCACATAGATTTTTGTGCACCGTGCTAGCATCTTGTGACATTTTGGCACTTAAATGACCATTTTCTAAGTGCCTTGCCACTTGTCAACTCCTTTCGTCAATGGTAATAGCTCGGGACACCTTGTAATGGCTCAAGAAGTTTCTTTTACCTCCTATTCTCTCTTTTAAAGTGATATTTTCAATTCATTTGTTCTTCTTGGGTCTTTCTCTCTTGGATACACTCTCTTTTCTCTCTTTTCCCTCTTGCTTGCACAACTCTCTTGCTTTTTACAACAACCTCAAGCTTTTAAGTTCTTACAACACTCTTTGCAATTCTCTTGGCTCTCATATCTTTGTCTCTCTCCTTGGCTTCCTCAAGCCTTGTAGGTGATATATATCTTGTGCCTTGTATCTTTGAGCATCTTGGGATTTCTCACATCCCCTATCTATTGTATCTCTATCTTGTGATACAAGTTCTCCTCCTCGAGTGGGGATTACTTTTATCACTCTTGCATGAATTTCATTTCTGCTTATTATTTCTCTCTATCTATTTGGCTATCCGTGGAGGTGGGAACATCGAAATGGGGGTTTGACTGAGGCAAGCCCCTAAACAACCCCAACATTTTTCCCTCGATCTTATGTGTGTAGGTGTTGAAGATATGTACTTGTTGGAGGCTTCATTACTTGGGTTGTTGTAAATTCTTTCTTTCTTCTCCTTAGCTTTATCATTTACATTTTACTTAGTTAGTTTACTTTACTTTATTCTAGTTGTACTACTCTATTATTTTCCTGCATTTCAAGATTCCTTAGCAGTCAAATTAGAAGTAGTTGCTTTGATTTTCTATGGTATTCTCAATTTTCACTCTGTACGAGACGTTAGCACACATTTGGGACTCTAGCATGTCACACTGGTGTCTGTATGCCACACTTTCATCCTTAGCCAAACACTTGTTAGTCTGTCCTTAAGATGTATATGACCTACTCATTCTAATTTTGAAACTCTCACTCTATTCCATGGGGTAGTTTAGGGCAGTTCATTCCTTGGGACTCTCTTGAGAATAAGGAGACTTGTGAGTAGTGAATACCCCTTCTCTACAAATATCACTTGCAACAAGTAAACCATAAAATACATCAAAATGATATAATAAGAAATCTACAACTAGAACTTAAAAACATAATAAAAATAATACATCATTACCTAGGCCACCAACTCAATGATCAAAATCCTGATGGGTAGGAAGTGTGGAAGGTCCAATACCACTACTCCCTCCATGATCATGAGATGCCATTCCTATTGTGCTCATTGACCATGATCAGGTGACTTTGGGAGGAACTAAGGGTCTCTTCTCGAGGGCATCTGCGATATCCATTAGCTCTGCAGGATCATCTCTCATTGGTTGCTCTACCTCCTCGTCCTCCTCCTACTCATCCTCATTATCCTCATCTAGCATCTTAGTTTCTCTATCCTTATCCTTTGTGTCCCCATCCACAACTCTATCCTCTCTCTCCTCTCTGTAACCTGGATGAGGTCCAATGTTGCCAACAGGGTGTTGCATAGGGAAGACTATTGTAGGCCATGCTCCCATCCACCACTGCTCATAGGCTATTATTGCACCTACATCATCCTAATCTGATATTGAGGGAAAGTTAGGATCCTTGTCAGAATTACTAGAAATAATAATATCAATAGTAGGTCACATCGAACATCCCTGATGGGTGCCACTTTGTGCTACTCTTAGGTATGTAGGTTGTGGCCTAGGAGATAGCTTCCTCTGTCCAAAATGTCCCATGACATGATCATAGTAGAATGGAAAGACTAAGTAATCATGACACCCTAGTAAGAGCCTATCTCGCTGCATCCTAACAAGTTGTTGTATGAGATATAGCCATTGCGGTATGGTCCTATAGGGCCTCCATACTATGTTTTCCTCATCGAGTTAATAAAACATAACCCTCCAAAACCATAGGTCCCCAACCTACCAAATCCATATCAATGTGTAGCTGAATGCTCAAGGGTAACCAATGGTCATTATCATGGGATAGTTTTTTGGCCTTGTGCACGTGATATGCTCAAAGGCCCACACCTATAATAGTTTATAGTGCATAATGTTGTGTAACTCTCTCTGAACAAAACACCCAAGATCATACTATAGATGAGCTAACATATTGTTACCCTAAGAATAGATGGTCTAATTCACTCCATATGTTGAATAGTATGTACGAGGCCTCCATCTAAGTGAGTGCCTCGTCCATCTGGAACCAATGCTAAGGCTATTGTGATCAACATAATGCACTGTAACAAGTGTGTGTGGGAGTACAACATCCACTTTAGCTTAACTTGTGGCCCCACACGCTCTATAGTTGGAGGGCGATCAAGACAATATTGAATGTCTCTTCACATCTATCGATATGTCTGACCCTCCTCAAAGTAGACCACATGTCCAAGAATGGGTATCCTAAAGATCCGGTAGACATCCTCCAATGTGACCATCATCTTGCCTAAAGGTAGATGAATGTGCATGAATTATCATTCCATCTCTCGATGAGTGCCATAGACACATGGCATCATGATACCTCATGGAATGCATAAGATAAATCTAAAATAAGCTTGTCTCGTGCAATATCTCCTCCTCCTCCTCGGACAGTCAGGTCACCTACTCTTAGAGAAGGGTAAAAGATGGCCACCTAAGCGCTATTGTGCACATGGTGGAACTTGAAAAATATGGAAGAAATCATCAATAATACACCTAAAAAAGTCAATAGAATCATTAAAAGTATAGTTAATCTATCCTGGAATGATTTGGCCAAAAACTAGATGCTTGGTCCATTTTGGACAATGAGTCCAAGACACTTTAGCCATTTTGGGATGCTTTGTGACACTTTTGGATTTGGTCCTATAACATCTAATAATGCATAAAAAAAAGTAAAACATAAAAGAAAACCAAAAGAGAGTGTATAGTGGACTCATCATATGCCAAATCTCACCTCGCGCAACCTCCTCTCATAAAATGTCCAATCTGGGGGTCCGATACGCTCAACGACTAGGCATGTCTACTCCTCTCTATAACACTAACAACCTTTTGCAACACCTTATAAGGACTATCACACTTGGGTGTAATATATTTATCTTTCTTCTATTATTTTAGAGACATTTTCTTATATTGTTGTAATCACACAAAGACCCAATCTCCCACTTCAAAAGTACTTTCAATGCAGTGCAAATATAACTATTGCTTCATTCTATTTTATGCCATTAATAGGTTTTCTCATAGAATATAAAGTACCTCTTATTGTTGTTGAATGTATTCTTTGATTATTTTAACCTTTAGGTTTTCTTGGAATGAAGAGGTCACTGATGATGGTTAGTACCCATATAATGCAAAAAATGAAGACATCTTGGAATATGTATGAAAATAAGTATTATACCATCATTCTAATAGTAGCGGAAATTGCACGGGCATATCTCTTATTTATTTGAAGAAAAAAATTGGAGGTAGATTTCCAAGCATTTGTTGACCACCTTAGCTTGTCCATCAAATTGGAGATTATATGAAAATATATGAGCAAGCTAGGTTCAGAATCTTGAAAATAAGCCAGTGTAAAAATTACTTGTAAATATATGATCATGATAACTTATTATAACTTATGGAGTCCCATGTAGTTTGTAAATAGTATCTATAAAGTTTGTTGCTATAATGCTTGATACCATTGGGTGTACCAAAGCATAAAAATGAGCATATTTGGTGAGATGATCCACAACAACCATGATGAAATTTCTTCTTCAAATCTAGGAAATCCAATGATAAAATACATAGACACATCCTCCCACCTTTGAATTTGGATAGATGAGGGCTGAAAAATACCTAGAGTCTTAATTGTCTCCCCTTTATTTAACATTCCATGCATTTTGTTATAACTTTTTTAACATCCCATTTTATCCCCTCCTAAAATAAATAGTGTTTGATTCTATGGTAAGTTTTTAAAATATAGATTACCCAACTACCATAGAAGCATACAATTTTTCTAATTCCTTAAACTTAATGGTTTAATTATTGTAAAATTATAACTTATCATTTACCATAAAATATTTCCTTTCCATGATTTTTTTTTACACACTTGAACCCTATTGGAGTTTTTTAATGAGACTGAGTACCTATGTCCTTCTCCCAATCTTCCCTTGCCCCATTCATCCAATCTTATTATAATATGGAGATGGAATATAATATAGAATTTATGTGTTCGTCCATCGTTGATAGAACATCAACCATAATAGTATCCTTGTGTTTCTTATATATGATCTCAAAGTCATATACCAACATATTTGTGACCCTTTTTTGCTTAGATGAAAACCTTTATTCCAAGAAATATTTGAGACTATCATGGTTTGTCTTTACCTCAATGTGTTTCCCATTAGATAAGGTCTCTATTATTTGAATACATATAAGATAACCAATATTTCCTTCTCATAAAATAGCTTCAACAAATTCTTACCTATAAATATGGAACTTTGAAATGCTATGTATCTTCCTTCTTACATTGGTACTAGTCTTGTATCATTTCCTCAAGTATCACTTCCAAAATTCCACAATTGATATTATAGAAATGTATGGGATAGATAGGAATGATATTGTTCATATTGCTTACATTAGCTTATCAAATTCCCTTGTAGCTATGATATTCCATTTAAAGGAATACTTCTTCAATAAATCTATGATAAGTGAGTTTATGCTACCATAGTTCTTTACAAACTAGTGATAATAGCCTATAATCTACCTAAGAAACCCCATAGGTTCTTAAAGTAATTTCCACTCTACAATAACTTTGATCTTATGAGGATCCACTTTAACCCCCAATATTACATAATATGTCCTAGGTAATCCACTTCCTTGTCTCCAAACACATACTTGGATGAATTAGCATATAATTGACGCTACTCAAGAATGCCCAAAACCTTATTTACATGCTACAAGTGTTCCTCCCAAGTTTATAATATATGGGTAAGTGAAAGCTAATGTGTCCACTTTGAGTGAAAGTGCCACAAGTAAAAAAATCCCAATAGGAATGGGTACTCATTTAGGATTAGGTTCTCGAACCTAAACTCCCACCTATATGGAATAAGCAATTGTTTTTGTGTTTAAAATGAGTTCTTGTTTTAAATAGAAATGATTACCTATCTTAAAATAGGTACATATTTTAACATAAAGTGGGAATGTGTTTTAAAATGAGTACTTATTTATATTTAAATTATATACCCATTATTTTTAGAATGGGTAAGCCTTTTGGAGTGACTATTCATTTTAAAATGGGTAACTATTTATATTTACATTATATACCCATTTTAAATAGAAATAAGTACACATTTAGAATGGGTATTCTTTTTGGAGTGAGTACATGTTTGATACAATTCAAAATTTGAAACATATGGTTTTTATTTTATTTTAGGCTTACAAATCCAACCCTCGTGCTTGGACCTACAAGTACAATGCCATGAAAATAACAAGATAAAAACTAACTTTAGCAATATATTCGATAACTTTTTAAAAAAGTTATGACAATATTTAAACCCATTATAGATGATGATTTCTAGTTTTCAAATATGTAATATTTTTTATAATTGGATGTATTTTTATATTTATTAATTATTTTCAATGGAAAGTGCTTCACAAACTTGAAATGAAAGGTACTAGTAAATTTTTATTAACTCATAATTATTAAACTTCTTTTAAAAAATATATGTGACCAATCTAGATGTCATACAGTTGAAACAATAATCATTCTGTGACTATTTTAGCTCAAATTATGTTGGTTGTACATGAAAGATTTTCAAAAATAGTAATTAGGGACAATAAATAATTAAAAAATTATATAAAAAATATTAATCAAGATTCACTATACTACACATATTTCCTCAAAATAAACTAAAAAAATACTTTTATTTAGGTCAAATTATGCTAGTTGTACATGAGCATGTTTTGGCTTAGAATGACTTTAAAAACATGATTTTTGTACATATTTTTCAAAATAAACTTTCATGTGGGTATTAGAATAAATTTCATATTTGAAAACTAGACACAAAATCTTACATTTCATATTTCTAGATCTTGTTAAGATTCAATGTGTAGGTGCTTCAAATTTTTATTCCAACTACATGTAAAAATTTGATTTTTAGGAAATTGTTACCTGATTTTGCTTCCAGCTCAATCAGGTAGAGCTGAGACTGTGTTTGCAATTAAAAGATAAAAGGTATACATTTTACTCTGCTATGCTATATCCATATGCATAAAAGAAATTATCAACAAGATTGCATTATTACATTATGCAAATGTATACAACAGAGAAGAGAGTGAACAATTGTTGCAAAAATTAGTCTTTATTGATAATCATAAATGTATGGTGTCCCACACAAGCTGTGGGACTAATTATTTGAATACAATAAAGGAAATAGACTATGCATTTATAGATACATAAAAGTAAAAATGCATATGGAAAGAAAGGGGATCCATCATTTCCTTAATGACGAATCCTAATTGAGTTGAACTGTTGCATTTGCTTCAACCCTCATGCTTGTTCAACCTCCAAAAGTTGTTTTCTTATTGCTCTAGGGTTTCTTGTATGAGTGAGAGAGAGTTTGTTAGAGCTCAGGATCACCAATCTTTACATGTGCAACATCTACAAACATATAGCCTAATCCTCATAAAGCATTGAAATAGTCTGCATATTACAAATGTCTAGGAAAATAGAAAGGTTATCATAAACATATATCACATGTTCTATTTTATCTAACATGTTTGTTCACTGTGCAAGAAATAGGTGAAATCATTATTGTTGGTTTGTTTCATTTGATGAAAGCATGTGGAGTAAAATGGGCTCCCACAAGGGTTGAGCCCAACATGCTGCCCTCTTGTTCTATTTGAGAGGGATAGTCACATATTGAATCATCTATGGAATCCTTGAAAGCAAGTTTTCATAACCATGATGATATTGATAAAAGATAGACACCTTATTAATAAGGGTTCTCTCCTATTAATAAGGGAACTCTATTACCAATATGAACATGATACAAGGTTAGTCAACAAAAGTTCCATGATGGTTTTCATAAATTAAAGTTACGTGAGCACTGGTCATGTATAAAGGGAGTGAAATCATTAATCAAGAAACAATCATTTTAGAATCATGAGGGACAGTCATGAAAAATGGAGCATCCACATTACAATGCAGTGATAAGCTCCTATAGGAATGAAAGACAATTCCTTATATAGTTTGCATTCATTAATAAACAATAGCATTACATTGAAAAGACAGTCATCAAGCTATAAGAGGAGTAGATTCATGAATGCAATGTAAAAGACAGTGACAATTGATGCAATAGGATGCTTAAGAGACTATCATGGATACCATTGAAGTGGCAATGGGGATCATCAGGGATATTCAAATGGTTTCATTTCCAATGTCAATGTACACTGTTATTGTTACAATGAATACAAAGACAAGGAATTTTGAAGTGTAATGGAATCATGCCCTGTTGAGATGGAGACAAGTTACTATATTACTTGGAACAGTCACCTTTTTTTTTGCACAAAAGTAATTTATGTTCTATGTTTTCAAAAAATCAAATGAACGAATAGTAGCAACAAGTATGACAATGACAAAGTACTTACAAATGCTATGAAGGGTTATGAGAGTTAGAGATCATTATACATGGTTAGCAAGTTCACAAGAATGCAAGTAGATGCAAGAACGATCAACAATCATGAGTAAAAGTGGGATATGAAAAACATAGTGGCCATAAATCCTATAAGATGACATAATCAATAATGGCAAGACAATGTTCTATAAGATGAACTGTAACAAAGATATTGATGGCAGTTTAGTTTCCAAAGACCTTGTTTGTCCAAATGAAGGTAAAGAGAGGGTTATATGCTTCCATACTGTTCATGAAATTTGTTCAAATTCATAGAAATGACTATGGTAAATTACAAGGTGAGTGTTTGAATGTGATAATAGAAATACTTGTGAAAGGAAAAGCTCTTGATAATGGAAAAATAGGACCCATTGAATGGTTTTGCATAAGATTGTGTTAACAGAGTTAAAGGGGATTTAATATAGTAGTGAGAACAAAATTTACAGAAGCTATGAATAAAGGAAAGTACAAGGGTTCTTTTTCTGTACAAAAAACCAGATTATAAACTTTCATTTCAGGTCGAGTATATGAAAATGAGTTTACATAAAATGCATAAATAACATATAGTAAATAAAAAATTTCATCATTTCTTCTGTACATGATGGAGCCGTAAGGAAAAGGTGGCTTAGGGTTTCAATCCCTTGAGAATATAGAGTGTGCCATGTATTTTGCAAGTGTGTTATGAAGAAACCATTTTTTCCCCATTTTTTCTTCTCAAGAAATGCAAAAGAACAAAAAAACCTCGAGTTTCTATAGGTATGGGAAAAAGATTCAAAAAATTTACAGAGGTCAAGCCAAGGATAGAAAAATTTAATCACTGTTATTTCCAAAAATTTCTTGCCAAAGTGAAGCCATGGTCATGAAATACATAGAAGCTTTGCTTTGTTTACAAAAAATTGAAAACATAATCATTTACAGAAAATGGAGAACATGATTAGAGCCATGACTATGATAGGATGAAAGTGAAAACTAAAACCGCTAGGTTTTATAATGAAGGAGCTCAGTCACAGGTAAGCAAAAAACCCTAGTACCTACAAATAGATGAGGTTGCAGCCATTCTTCTATATTTCCTACAGAAAATGCTTGAAATGTGCATTTGAAACACATAGTTGTGGCATAGAAATGCCAAGATAAATGCATGAAAGAATCACAAAGGGATACAAGAAACATAGTGTTCAGATTTTGCACTTAAAGAGCTCGAGTTAGAGTGCATTTTCCTATAGAAATGAAAAGAGAAATGTAAAATGTGTTCATGAGAAGCTCACCTAAGCTTGTGTATATTGTTTTGCACAAAAATCTGTTGAAAATGCCACTTTAGGCTTCCAAAAATCCTCCAAGAAAGTGTAGTATACAAACCCTATTTTGGCCATGGAATTTTCCTGAACTTGCAAAGTTAGAATGAATGCCTTTGCAAAATTTTTGCATCGCTTTTGTTTCTAGGGTTTCAACCCTAATGAACGCTGACAGGAAGAAGGTATTTTTTTACCTTATGTTTTAAAAACCTTGCAAACAAACTAATACCCCATGCTTAGTTCACTTCCTAGTTCATTCATGTATGTCCCCTTGTATACGTCGAGCTTAGGAGTCCTTTACGACTTAGAAATTTTTTCTTTTAAGTTCCCACATGGTTTGAGTAACATATGTTTTCTTTTGCATTCACTTTAAGATGTAAAACAATTGAACTAAGTGATGTTGTTATAAATTACTTAGTTAAGCGTTGCTTAAATGTAAAATTGATGAAATGTAAAAATATTATTAAAGTGATAAAATTATAAATCACTTTATTTATTGTTTTGAATGTGTAAGTTAGAGGTGTATTGTACACACTGAAGGTATGAGTCAAGATAGTTTGTAGATATGGTTGAATAATGATGACTTGTGCTGGAAACATGTGGAAAGTATGTGGGTTGTTTTTGACTAGGTTTTTGGAGGGAATAAGAGCATTTGGGGGAATTTTCTCATGATTTTATGATGGGTAAGGACAAGGCTTGATTTTTCTTCACTTTGGAGTCATTTTGGAGGGGTTTTAGGGGCTATTTTTAGGGCTTTTTGGTTATACACGACCAAGAAGCTTCTAGAAGTATATGTGTGGGGAAAGCTTAAAAAAAGTATAAGTAACTTCAAACATTAGTTTTTGGAGTTAGTTCTTTCTTTTTCCAGCAGTATTGTAACTCATTTTTGGAGTTTTCTTTCAATAGGAGACAATATTGTAACTCTTTTACATACTTGTATAGCAATTTACACCTTGGAGATCAATGAAGATAAGTAATTTTGCCTTCTTAATATTTTGTTCTATTGTGTGCATTTGAGTGATTGATACAATTACTTTTGAATTTTCCTCATTCCTTGTCTTTGTGTCTCATTAGTAGCACCTTTGTGTAGAAAGTACACATATTTACAGGTTATAAGTTGTGTTAGATGCAATAGATTCAAGTTGTGAAAATCAATTTTTCCTTCTAGGATTGTATGCATTAGGTCCTTCTTATGAAATATTTATGCAAAGCATATAAGTATTTGAGTTGTGCATGTTAAGCTTGTTGTTGATTGAAACCATGTGTATAAAAAGCTTTACAGGCTTTAGATAACATTTAGGTGCATCACCATAGTAGTTTAGTTTCATTTCATGTTGCCTCCTTACCATTTTCCCAACAAGAAGTAGATTAGGTGAGAACCTTAAGAGCCAACCTTCTCTGGAGGTACATTCCAAGTTTAGGCAGCCCACGGGCCTAGGAATGTTCCCATGTTTCTCCAAAATGCTAAGTTTTGCAACTTAGCAAGGGTGCAATTTTTGAGATAACAATTTTTGGCACGCCCGATGGGACTTTTCGAGTCAAGACAGTTCAAGAAATTACATGTTATTGTTGGTTTGATATGTATCCAAAAAAATTTAGACATTTAAGAGGTTGAAGTCTGCATATCTAGTGACTCTAAGATCAAAATCTACTGGTTGAAGAAAACTAGGTGTTGGTATGTTCAATTCATAAAGAAGGAAAATCTGTTTACTTTCATTTCAAGAATATTTCCAAGAAATTTTTAGTTTTCCAATGTTTTAATAAATCCAATTTTCATGGTCAATATGTATTTTCACCTCCATTCCATGAAAATACGACATATATGCCCTCTTATGACATAGAACAACTTGCTGGTTTTATTCCAAATGACCGTAGCAAGCTACCAACAGACTTATCAAGTTTTCCACCCTACCACCCCTACTCAACTTTCTTGGAAACCTACCCATGCCTATAATCATTTGCAAGAAGATCATTTTTCTCATAATCAATAGGACTACTCTTTGAATTAGCCTCAAGATGCCAATAACATGAGTATCAGAGAGATAACATTAGACTTGCAAAGGAAATTAAAGGCTGTCACAAAAGAGTAGGAGTATCATATGCAGCAAGAAGAGTTTGCTCATCAAGCTCATATTCATCAGAAGGAGGTGGAGGCACAAAGGTATGAATAGGATTTTCTTGCTAGACAAGTTGTAGCCAAAGAAGAACAAATAAAACACTTGCTTGCACGAGTACAAAGGTATGAAACCTAGTCAACCTCTTGCATTCCTAGTTTCAGTTCAACTTTTCTTGTAATGATGAATCATCCTTTGAATGAAGAGGTTTGCAAGTTCAAGATTCCAATTTTTAAACAAGAAAAACCTTTTGATTCCTCAAGTGAGCCTCCTTGTGTCAAAATTCCAAGTTTTATGAGTGCTCTTTCAATCCAACAACAATTCATAACCAAGAGTAGTCCATAATGCTACATAGTGAGCCTACCAATGAGCCTTCTACCCTTAAGATTCCAAGTTAGAAAGGGCCATCTTTTCCACCTTTTGAGGTTCCTCCACCAATCATACAAATGGAACAATGATCTAACATCCAGAAAGTATAAGAAGAGTAGACCCTTGATCAAGACAACTCACACACCATGGAGGAGGCTAGAGATACAAACCTATTGCAAATAGCTATAGAGCATTACGGATTAGAGCAAGAGAAGATTGGACATGAAAAGACCTTTCAAGATGTATCTTTGAATGCTCTAACTTATGATCTTCCTTATGTTGATGAAGATGGTAAAAATGTTCCAATAGGATAGTGAGGTGAAAAGGTGAAAGGGGTTGATGATGAAGAGCAATTCACAATTTAGAATGATGATTTACCTTCTTTCATTCAATATGACAAAGAAGGTGTGAGTCTGATCACACCAACAACAGTTTTAGAACAACAAGAAGACATCAAACAATGTGGTGAGTTATTGATTGATGACCATGTTGGATGTTGTGGTTGTGTTATTGATATGTGGTTTTCATTGATGTCAACATTATTAGCATTAATTCATTAGAAGCTATATATGTCGAGGATATTGAGAAAATTGTAATGAGATGAGTTGCAGGTTGTCAGTGGTGAAGTGAAGTTCAGTATGTCAGTAAGTTATGTACATTGATGATTAGAGGTTGTGGACTAAAGGGTTTGTTGCTGAGTGTATCTAGTTTATCCATGTCAAGTTTTAGAGATCTGTGTGAAGATTTGGTCGAGTTATGAAGATTTATATTTTGACAGTTTTTCTGTTGCTTTAGTTTGTGTTCCTAATTGAAGATGATGTGATTTTAGTTAGTTCAGTTGCTGCGGATGATTCTCTGGTGATTCATGATGTTTGTGGATGCTTCTAGATTGTGCTCTATCTTTGTTGCACATCCACATTGATTGTTGTGCTCATGGTTGGCGATTTTCTCTTGCGTGTTCATGCTTTTCTTGTTCTTGGCCGACATGGTTGTTGTAGTGTGTTGTGGATCTTCGAGGAGTAATTAATTGAAGTGTTTTCATGTTGGAGATGTTGATTTGGGTCTTCACTAAGATGGGACCGACCTTGGTTGATTCACATTAATAATCTTTAATGTTTTGGGCCGACAGTTTATATTCATTTTATTATTTTGTTGAGGCTGACATATAGGGTTGAAATTTCTTGTTGCAAATTTATAAGGGTGATTGTTTATTCGAATTGAAGTGCGCGAGTGGATGCCAGAGTGTGCTTCTGTGTGTATATGTGCGAATATTGATCTAAATCATTCAAAGGTAGAGCAAAGAGTGAAGAAGAGTGAAGAGATGTTCATGCGCTTAACCAAAAATATGATCAGGCATTAGCAGATGCTATTCTATCAGTTCAAATCCCTTTGGATGTAATCCAATTCTTTCTGTAAGACAGTGTGTCTTCCTTTGGGTGGTTAGCCCTATTGTAATTGAGTAGTGAGCTCTAGGGAGTATGCCTAAATGCAAGTGCATTCCCCATATTTGCATTTCTTATACTTTTAAAAAGGTATAATCTTGTGGACTAACCTCCACCATGGTTTTTCCTCTAACAGGGTTTCCACATAAAAACTCTTGGTGTTATGTGTGTTTTTGATGTGTTGATGATTTATGCTTTCATGGTTAATAATCATATTTGAAAATAAGGTTAATAAGTTGAATATAAGTTGAATAAGTTTTTAAATTTCTGTGACAACTGATTCACCCCCCCTCTCAGTTTTCTACCCTTGTGTTGCCAACAATTGGTATTAGAGTAGGTTCCTTGGAAGAAGTTTAATAGCTTGAGGTGATTTGGGATGGCGACTTACAAGGATAGTCTGAGATTTGATGGAACAAATTATTCTCTATGCAAGACTCGAATGGAGTGTCATTTGAGATGCATTGGTGAACCCTACTGGAGCATTACAAGTAATACATGTGTTGGTAGACAAATAGACGAATCAAAGATTGTTGCTAAAGTGCTTAGATCCTTGCCTGATTCTTACAAAGTCAAAGCTAGTGCTATTGAAGAAATCCAAACTGTAACAAATGTAACCAGAGACATGTTGGTTGGTAAGCTTATTGCTTTTGAGTTGAGTGAATTTGGTGATGCCCTTCCTAAGGTTAAATATGCATTTAAGGCTACTACTTCCAGAAGAGATAGACAAAGATATGATCCAGGTGAGAGTTCATCTAGAAAGACATTCAAGTATGAGGATGGAATCAAACAGATTGAAGAAGAAGAAAGAGAGCTAGAAGAGTTGGAAGAACTTATTGTCAAAAGGGTACCAAGAGGAAAAGTTAAGTATGAAGGAAAATTTCCTCTTAAATGTTTTTCTTGCAGTAAGATAGGTCATTTTGCATCAAGGTGTTTGGAAAGAACTCCTAAAACAAGACATAACAAGCCTAGATTTCAAAAGAAGTGTTACTATACTTTCGATGAAGGCGTGACAAATGATGAATCTGATAAAGGAGATAGAAGTGATGATGAAAGGGTATTTATTGCTATCAAGGAAAATAATCATGTATATACTGAATCTGCTAGTTGTACAAATGTGGAGAAAGCCCTAGCTGCTCGAGTTGAAGAGAAAGATGAATGGGTGATAGATAGTGGATGTTCACATCATATGACAAGAGATAAAAGTAAGTTTGTAAGCTTGGAAAAGTATGATGGTGGTGTTGTGAGATTTGGTGATAATACATCTGGTGTGATCCGTGGCTGAGGATGCATTTCTCTTGATGGTAAGCATAATACTAATGATGTCCTGTATGTGGAAGGCTTGAAGTATAATCTTCTAAGTGTTGGTCAGATGGTTGATAAGGGATACAATCTTCATTTCAAGGATGGAAAGTGCAGAATACTAAGTTCTGAAAATGTAATTGCATCAGGTACAAAAACAAAAGGTAATATCTTTCACTTGAGTTCTGCTAGTAAAAGTTGTTGGTTATGGCATAGGAGAATGTGTCATGTTAACTTTGATAATATTGTCAAGGTAAGTTCTACTAAGGCTGTGAGAGATTTACCTAAGTTGGTGAAATTTACTAATGCCATATGCAAGGAATGTCAGTTAGGAAAGAAAACTAGAATTTCATTTCGAAGCAAACAACATTGTTCAAATGAATTGTTGGAACTTGTGCATATTAATTTGTGTGGTCCCTCTAAGGTCAGAAGTTTACAAGGTTATAGGTATTTCATGTTACTCATTGATGATTATTCAAGAATGGTGTGGGTTACTTTCTTAAGGGAGAAATCTGAAGCACTGGAAAAGTTCAAGACCTTTAAGGCTATGGTTGAGACAAAGATAGGTTTGAAGATTAAATGTATGAGATCAGATAGAGGTGGTGAGTTCACTTCTGGTGAATTTGATTCTTTTTGTGAAGAACATGGAATAAAGAGACAATTATTTGCATTGTGAACCCCTCAAAAAAATAGAGTTGTGGAAAGGAAGAACAAAACAATTGAAGATGCTGCTAGAACTATGATGCTAGAAGGAAATGTCCCTCATATGTACTAGAGAGAAGCTGTGAGTACTATTGTGTACACACTCAACCAGGTACAAATCAAAGGTGATACTAGTAAGACCCATTTTGAGCTATGGACTGGTCAAAAGCCTACTGTTAAATATTTCAAGATATTTAGAAGCAAATGTTATATCAAGAGAGACGAAGATAGGAAAGTTTGATGCTAGGAGTGATGAAGGTATATTTCTAGGTTATTCTACTAATAGCAAGGCCTACCGATGTTACAATAAAAGATTGAGGAAAATGGTTGAAAGTGCAAATGTCAAGGTTGATGAAGACTTAGGTACACCATCCAAAACCTGTGGATATGATTATGATGATCAGAATGTTAGTACAAACAAGGGAAAGCAAGTTTAAACTACAAATCAAGTACAAATCATTCTAGTGGATTAGGAAAATCAAGAGGAAGAAGAAACCAGTGAAGTTGTAGAAGAGAAAATACAAGAGCTTGAAGTTGAAGAAAAACCTAAGAAGACTCTGAGGTATGTAAGATTGAATCACTTAGAAGATCAGATTATAGGTGATAAGAACAAAGGTTTCCAGACTAGGAGAAAGATTGTAGAAGAATACTGCTTGATTTCAAAGACCGAGCCTACTAGTGTGAATGAAGCATGTAAAGATGAGCATTAGGTTGAAGCAATGAAAGAGGAACTAAAATAGATTGAGAAGAATGATACTTGAATTCTTGTTCCTAGACCTAGGATAAGAATGTCATTAAAACTAAATGGGTCTTTAGAAACAAACTGAATGAGCAAGGAGAAGTGGTTAGAAACAAAGCAAGACTGGTATGCAAAGGATATTCACAGATGGAAGGAATTGATTTTGAAGAGACTTTTGCCCCTGTTGCTAGAATTGAAGCTTTAAGATTATTTCTTGCCTATGTTGCTTACAAGAACTACAAGTTTTATCAGATGGATGTCAAGTCAGCTTTTCTAAATGGTGAATTGGAAGAAGAAGTGTATGTTGAGCAACCTGATGGATTTCAATTCACTGATAAGGAAGATATGGTGCATCAGTTGAAAAAAGCATTGTATGGACTCAAGCAAGCCCCTAAAGTATGGTATGCCAGATTGGACAAGTATTTGTTGAAGCTTGGATTTAACAAAGGTACTGCTAATAGTAATCTATATTTCAAGAATGATGATAAAGATTTGATTGTTGAAGTCTTTGTTGATGATATCATTTTTGGAGAAGATGATGGTTTGTGCATGAAGTTTGCTAATGAGATGAAGAGTGAATGTCAATGATTGGTGAGATGAAATTCTTTTTGGGATTGCAAATTACTCAATTAGACAAAGGAATTTTTATATCTTAGTCTAAGTATGTGAAGGAATTGCTAAAGAAGTTCGGTATGGGAGATTCAAAGCCAGTTGGTATACCCATGGTGACTAGATGCAAGTTGACAACAAAAGATGATTCTTCGAAGGAAAATCAGACTAGATATAGATCAATGATTGGTGGATTGTTGTATTTAACCCAAACTAGGCCTGATATCATGAATGTTGTATGTATTGTTGTAAGATTTCAAGCTGATCCGAAGGAATCTCATGTGATTGTTGTGAAGAGAATTTTTCAGATACTTGAAGGGAACAATTGAATTTGGCCTATGGTATCCTAAAGATGATGATCTTACTTTGAGTGCCTCTATTGATGTTGATTGGGAAGGAGATGTAAATGACAGAAAAATTACTAGTGGTGGAGCATTTTTCTTGGGTAAGAAGCTGATTTCATGGTTAAGTAAGAAGCAAAATGCCATTTCCTTATCTACTACAAAGGCTAAATACATTGTTGCTACTAACAATTGTACTCAAGTCCTGTGGATGAAACAAATGTTGAAGGAGATCAGAGTTGTGTATAATGAGCCTATTGCTATATTATGTGATAATTCAAGTGCTATTAACATATCTAAGAATCTGGTGCTAGATTAAAAAGCAAAGCATATATCTATTAAGTTTCACTTTTTGAGAGAAAATGTGAGTGAAAAGGAAGTCAGATTGGAGTATGTGCCTACTAAGGAGCAGATTGCAGACATCTTTACCAAGTTGTTGCCTAAGGATACTTTTGAGTATCTCAGAGGGAAGTTAGGGGTGATTACCCCTCCTAATCAGGACTAAGGATGCATTGCATTGCATCAGTCTATGCATTTCATAGTCATATCTTAATTCAGATTGATGTTGTGATGGCTGCTACTCAGGGGGAGTAGTTAAATGTTCAGATATGTGGTTCAGAGATTGTGTGAAGTCTAGAGATCTTTTTCATTGATGTCAAAGGGGGAGAGGACCATGTGAAAAACTTTCTAGGGAGAAGAACCTTGTGAGGAGAAAAGTCGTGGAAGAGTTCAGGAGAAAAGAGTCAGAACCTAAGGAGAGTAAGTGTCAAGAGTTAGCTACATTGATGGTGTTTTTCACATCATGAGTTGCCATCAATGCCAAAGGGGGAGATTGTTGGATGTTGTGGTTGTGTTGTTGATATGTGGTTGTCATTGATGTCGACACTATTAGCATTAATTCATTAGAAGTTGTATATGTCGAGGATATTGAGAAAATTGTAATGAGATGAGTTGCAGGTTGTCAGTGGTGAAGTGAAGGGGGAGATTATTGGATGTTGTACTTGTGTTGCTGATATGTGGTTGTCATTGATGTCAACACTAATAGCATTAATTCATTAGAAGCTGTATATGTCGAGGATATTGAGAAAATTGTAATGAGATGAGTTGCAGGTTGTCAGTGGTGAAGTGAAGTTCAATATGTTGGTAAGTTATGTATGTTGATGATCAGAGGTTGTGGAGTAAAGGGTTTTTTTTTCTGAGTGTATCTAGTTTATCCATGTTAAGTTTCAGAGATCTATGTGAAGATTTGGTCGAGTTATGAAGATTTATATTTTGATAGTTTTTCTATTGCTTTAATTTTTGTTCCTGATTGAAGATGATGTGATTTCAGTTAGTTCAGTTGCTATAGATGCTTCTTTGGTGGTTCGTGATGTTTGTGGATGCTTCTAGATTGTGCTCTATCTTTGTTGCATGTCCACATTGATTGTTGTGCTCGTGGTTGGCGATTTTCTCTTGTGTGTTCATGTTTTTCTTGTTCTTGGGTGACATGGTGGTTGTAGTGTGTTGTGGATCTTCTAGGAGTAATTAATTGAAGTGTTTTCATGTTGGAGATGTTGATTTGGGTCTTCACTAAGCTGTGACCGACCTTGGTTGATTCACATTAATAATTTGTAATGTTTTGGGCCGACAATTTATATTCATTTTATTATTTTGTAGAGGCCGAAATGTAGGGTTGAAATTTCTTGTTGCAGATATATAAGGGCAATTTTTTATTTGAATTGAAGTGCGCGAGTGGATGCCAAAATGTGCTTCTGTGTGTATATGTGCGAATATTGATCTAAATCATTCAAAGGCAGAGCAGAGTGTGAAGAAGAGTGAAGAGATGTTCATGCACTTAACCAGAACTGTGATCAAGCATTAGCAGATGCTATTCTATCAATTCAAATCCCTACGAATGTAATATGATTCTTTCTATAAGACAATGTGTCTTCCTTTGGGCGGTTAGCCCTGTTGTAATTGAGCAGTGAGCTCTAGGAAGTGTGCCTAAATGCAAGTGCATTCCCCATATTTTCATTTCTTATAATTTTAATAGGGTATAATCTTGTGGACTGACCTCCACTGTGGTTTTTCCCCTAATAGGATTTCCACATAAAAAATATTGGTGTTATGTGTGTTTTTGATGTGTTGATAATTTATGCTTTCATGGTTAATAATCAGATATGAGAATAAGGTTAATAAGTTGAATAAGTTTTTAAATTTGTGTGACAACTGATTCACCCCCCCACTCTCAATTGTCTGCCCTTGTGTTTCCAACAGACCATCAGTATGAAAATAGATCCTTAGATGATGAAGAGGAGCATAATTCTAAACCTAAAACCATTTTTAGAGGTACAAGCTTTGATTTCTTTGAGCATGTTATGAATGAGAAAGCTAATGTTGAGCTTTATGAAGAGGTGTGCATAGAGATAAATAAGCAATTTTTTTTAAAGTTGGATGACAAAGAGTCAGACCTATTAGAAGAGGTTGACAATTATGATAAACCATAACAATAGGTTCGCAAGCTTGAACAAATACTAAAGCAATAGGAAAATATTCATGTTCTGATTCCTCTAGAAAGATGCCATGAAAAAGACCTATTTGGAGATATCATTGAGCTATCTTTTCCACAGTTAGTTGATGAATTGATACATTTGAAGCAACAAGTGGAGGAAAGAATCTTTCAGAAAGAGTCACTAAAAATTGAGCATCTAGATCAACAAATGGATGGAACAATAGTGAATGAGCAAGCAACCAACAATGTGAGTCTAAGTTTTCTTCATTTGAGAGGTTGTTGTATTAGATTTTTAGCAAGCATGGAGGCCATTGAAGCACCAATGTCCAATCTTGCACCCAAGCATGAAGATACAACTAAAGAAGTTGAGTTTAGAGTTGCAGTTGAAAGTAATCACTTTCATATCACTTGCCTAGTCCAAGACAATAGTAGGCATGATCAAAATCAAAGCATAAGTGAGTTTATTTACATTTTTTATGAAGTACTGCAATAGTCTATTAAATATCTGCTTGTGTTTCATATCCTTTTAATAATGCATGATCATATAATGCATTTGTTTTTGGTTAGAAGGGGGTGTTATTTTACCAAGCTAGTTAATGGGTTTGTTTGGCCAGCTTCTTTGTTGGTTTGAGTAGGTTAGAGTAAGGTTGTTTTAGTATTCTTTTTCCTCTAAGTGTTGTTCTGCACAGTTTAGTAGTTTTGATCTGAAGTTTTGGCAGTTGGAATAAGTTTTCAAGGTATCATGCATTGGTATAATGAGTTATAGCAATATACAAGACTATTTTTCAAGTTTTTTCAATTTTCTAAGTGACTCTGTGCCCAATGGATAGGCTCAGGCAACTGGTTAAGATTTTTAGTAGGCAAACATTTTGTAGATGCTACCAAAAATGTCACCTGATTTTGCTTCTAGCTCAATCAAGCATAGTTGAGATTATGTTTGCAATTAAAAGATAAAAGGTATACATTCTACTCTGCTATGTTAAAGCCATATGCATAAAATAAATTATCAACTAGATTGTATTATTACACTATGCAAATGCATAGAACAGAGAAGAGAGTGAAAAATTGTTGCAAAAAGTAGTCTTTATTGATAATCATAAATGTATGGTGTCCCACACAAGCCATGGGGCTAACTATTTGAATACAATAAAGGAAATAGACTATATATTTATAGATACATAAAAGTAAAAATGCACATGGAAAGAAAGGGGATCCATCATTTCCTGAATGATGAATCTTAGTTGAGTTGAACTGTTGCATCCGCTTCAACCCTCTTGCTTGTTTAGCCTCCAGAATTTTTTTTCTTGTTGCTCCAAGGTTGCCTACATGAGTGAGAGAGAGTTTGTTAGAGCTTAGGATCACCAATCTTTACATGTGCAACATCTACAAACATATAGCCTAATCCTCATAAAGCATTGAAATAGTCTGCATATTATAGATGTCTAGGAAAATAGAAAGGTTGCCATAAACATCTATCATATGCTCTATTTTATCTAAAATTTTTGTTCACTGTGCAAGAAATAGGTGAAATATTGATTGCTGGTTTATTTCATTTAATCAAAGCATGGGGAGTAAAATGCACTCCCACAAGGGTTGAGCCCAACATGCTTCGCTCTTGTTCTATTTGAGATGGATAGTCACATATTGAATCATCTATGGAGTCCTTGAAAGTAAGTTTTCATAACCATTATGCTATTGATAAAATATAGACACCTTAATAATAAGGGTTCTTTCCTATTAATAAGGGCACTCTGTTACAAAATATGAACATGATACAAGGCTGGTCAACAAAAGTTCCATGATGATTTTCATAAATTAAAGTTTAGTGAGCACTGATCATGTATAAAGGGAGTGCAATCATTAATCAAGAAACAATCATTTTGAGAATCATGAGGGACAATCATGAAAAATGGAGCATCCACAATACAATGCAGTGATAAGCTCCTATAGGAATGAAGGAAAGTTCCTTATACAGTTTGCATTCATTAATAAACAATAGCACTGCATTGAAAAGATAGTCATCAAGCTATAAGAGGAGTAGAGTCACAAATGCAATGTAAAAGGCAGTGATAATTGATGCAACTGGATGCTTAAGGGACTATCATGGATACCACTAAAGCGGCAATGGGAATCATCAAAGCTATTCAAATGGTTTCATTTCTAATGTCAATGTACACTGTTACTGTTACAATGAATACAAATATAACATATTTTGAAGTGTAATGGAATCATGTCCTGTTGAGATGGAGACAAGTTATTGTATTACTTGGAACATTCACCTTTTTTTTTTTTGCACAAAAGTAATTTATGTTATACATTTTCAGAAAATCAAATGAACAAATAGTAGCAACAAGTATGACAGTGACAAATTACTTACAAATGCTATGAAGGGTTATGAGAGTTAGAGATCATCATACATGGTTACAAAGTTCACAAGAATGCAAGTAGATGCAAGCACAATCAACAATCATGAGTAAAAGTGGGATATGACAAACATAGTGGCCATAAATCCTGTAAGATGACACAATAAATAATGGCAAGATAGTGTTCTATAAGATTCCTTGTAACAAAGATATTGGTGGCAGTTTAGTTTCCAAAGACATTGTTTGTCCAAATGAAGGTAAAAAGAGGGTTATATGCTTTCATACTATTCATGAAAGTTGTTCAAAGTCATAGAAATGGCTACAAAAAATTGCAAGGTGAGTGTTTAAATGTGATAATAGAAATACTTGTGAAGGGAAAAGCTCTTGATAATGGAAAAATAGGACCCATTGAATGGTTTTGCATAAGATTGTGTTAATAGAGCTAAAGGGGATTTAATATAGCAGTGGGAACAAAATTTACAGAGACTATGAATGAAGAAAAGTACATGGGTTCATCTTTTTCTGTACAAAAATCTAGATTATAAACTTTCATTTTAGGTCGAGTATATGAAAATGAGTTTACATAAAATGCATAAATAACATATAGTAAATGAAAAATTTTAACATTTTTTTTGTACATGATGGAGTTGTAAGGAAAAGTGGCTTAGGGTTTCAATCCCTCGAGCATATATAGTGCGCCATTTATTGTACAAGTGTGTTAAGAAGAAACCATTTTGTCCCCATTTTTTCTTCTCAGGAAATACAAAAGAACAAAAAAACCTCGAGTTTCTACAGGTATGGGAAAAAGATTCAAAAACTTTACAGAGGCCGAGCCAAGGATAGAAAACTTTAATCACTTTTATTTCCAAAAAGTGCTTTCCAAAGTGAAGTCGCGGTCATGAAATACACAAAAGATTTGTTTACAACAAAATGAAAACATAATCATTTGCAAAAAATGAAGAACATGACTGGAGCTATGACTATGACATGATGAAAGTGAAAAATAAAATCCTCAGGTTTTATAACGAAGGAGCTTGGTCACAGGTAAGCAAAAAACCCTAGTACCTGCAAATAGATGAGGTCACAACCATTCTTCTATATTTACTATAGAAAATTCTTGAAATGTGCATTTGAAACACACAAACATGGCATAAAAATACCAAGAGAAATGCATGAAAGAATCACAGAGGGATACAAGAAACAAAGTGTTCAACTTTTTCACTTAAAGAGCTCGAGTTAGAGCACATTTTCCTACAGAAATGAAAAGAGAAATTCAAAATGTGTTCATGAGAAGCTCACCTGAGCTTGTGTATATTGTTTTGCACAAAAATATATTGAAAATGCCACTTTAGACTTCCAGAAATCCGCCATGAAAGTGTAGGATACAAATGCTATGTTGGCCAAGGAGTTTTCCAGAACTTGCAAAGTTAGAATGAATGCCTTTGCAAACTTTTTGCATCACTTTTGTTTCTAGGGTTTCAACCCTAATGAATGCTGATAGGAAGAAGGTATTTTTTTTACCTTATGTTTTAAAAACCTTGCAAACAAACTAAAAACCCATGCTCAGTTCACTTCCTAGTGCATTCATGTATGTCCCCTTGTATATGTCGAGCTTAGGAGTCCTTTAGGACTTAGAAACTTTTGATTTTAAGTTCCCACATGGTGTGAGTAACATATATTTTTTTTGCATTCACTTTAAGATGTAAAACATTTGAATAAGTGATGTTATAAATTACTTAGTTAAGTGTTGCTTAAATGTAAAATTGATGAAATGTAAAAATATTATTAAAGTGATAAAATTATAAATCAATTTATTTATTGTTTTGAATGTGCAAGATAGAGGTGCATGTCCTTATATGGACGTGGGACCTAGTCCCTTCATCAAAAGATCAATGACTGACATTTAAAATTGACAATAGGCATGTGATAGCCATTTAGTTCTCCAACCAACAAGCATTAATGGTATACTCTTTGTAGGAGCAATTGAATTGATCTCTGTGCGTGTGGAGACTTAATTGTTGGTAATCATGAAGTATGATATGCAGATTTCCATACACTTGGGAAATAAACAGTGATAATACACACATCAACAAATTGCTACCATTTCGCGCGCATTTTTTCTCTAAGCATTGATTGTTGTTATCATCACGTCACTCGATAAATACAGGATGGAGTAACTGCTAGTTGTATCATTTGCATTTATTAGTTGGAAATTTTCTAAATTGGAGCTGAGTGAATAGTATTCAATTGTGAGCTCGAGAAACTATCATATAGTGAAAATGAGCAAACTAGTTGCTTTCTTAGGACTAGTTAGAAGGTCATCTAGACTAAATTTGTAGAGGCCCCATGACGATATTATAAAACATGCTTCAGCTATAGAGGACAAGGCTCCTATTAACAAGCTCGTGAGTGCACCTTCGAGGTTTAGCAAGGGGCTACAATTCCAGGGATCTACTACTAGAAAGATAGAGGATAAAGGCAAGGGACCGACACAATTTGCTGCCAAAGATTACAAGAAGGTAAGATATGGATGAGGTTCCTTTGGACGATAGAACTCACCCATTGACATCATAGACAATCCATTTGAAAGTGAAATGGAGATGGACTCTGGCTATCACCAGTATCTCATGACCCTAGGCTGAGCTCTAGCCCTGAGAATGGAGGTATTTTCTATTCCACCATTGGTTGTCAAGACTCCAAGTGGGTGAGATGGTTCTATGCTCAAAAGGGACAAAGACGAAGAGGGATTTGAGGTCTCTTCTCCATCTCTCATAATGACGCAAAGTGGGCACGTGTACCGTGGATTGGGTGCTATTGGTGGTAAGTGTTTTGGTCAGTGAAAAGGTGGTGTGTGGGATGGAAAATTTTGTGTTGTTTGATAATTTTTTGTGGTGGTTGCTCTTTTTCCTCGTGCGTGGGTGGTACTTTTGGGGTGTTTGGTGTTGACTGTGTTCCTTCATGGCCATGTGGACATCAAATTTGTTACTTACCTAGCGGCTGTGGGAAATTTTGGTGACACTTTACATTTCCCTTTTGATGGCAATTGTAATTTTGGTTTTCCTATTTTCAATGTGTTACTATAGGATCAACATGTGGGGAATTTTGAAATGCAACTGAAATTTGAGTTGAAATGAAATTTTTGTAATGTAATTTCATTTCAAGCCAGAAGCTTGTTTGCTCCTAGTGCTATAAAAGGAATTCAAGGCTCATTTGCAAGGGGTTCTGGTCTTAAGTTTTAAGTCGGGTATATGTCTGGGTAGAAAACTAAATATAGAAGGAAATTAATGAATAGAGTAGATGACTTGTCTTGGCTCTGAGGCATGTATGTAGTGATCTTAAATGGTTTTATAGTAATGAATGATATCGAAACAAATCTATTTAATTCTAATGCATATACTCTCCTTATGAAGGTCATTACAAGTTTTGAATGAAATATCAAGGATTTCTTTGTTCATCTTCAAATATTGTTTGAATGTGTGTCTCTATTTCTGCTTTGATTCAAGGAGTTAATTAAAATGCTTAAATAGAATCATAAATTTGCAATAATTTACAAAGGATTTGGTAAGAAGTCATGTCTTAGAAACTGTGAGCTCCATGATGCAATGTATTGTGAGAGTTATCCATTCCTATCAGCATTAAATCATTTCTATATTACTAGTTGTTGTATATGTGACTCCGATGCCCAATTTAACAAGACACCGGTCTATTTGTTAAATATCTACATTAGAAGTGTATTAATTATCTATCTTGTCACCGAATTGAAATTAGAATTCAATTTCATTTTAAAATTCACCAATCATGAGGAGTGTGTGTGAAGTATCTTGAAATAGCCTTTGATTCCTAGTGAGTGGGTCACAATTTGCTCAAAGATAAGCCAATATTTTAGTAATTCATGTATATTTTCTCCTCATAGGAATTGATCTGTGAATTAATGTGTTCCATAATGTATGAATCAAAATGAACATAGTAGGAATACCCTCCTAGGTTCCACAGAGCTTGAAGTGAAGAAGATTTTAGTCTTCAACTGAATCTTGTCAGTTGGCCATTCATTTTAAGGGTCTTGAGTATAGGAACTAGCTAGTCCTTAGAGATTCCTTAGGTGTACTAGAAAAACATGAATAGAATGGCGACTATGTTGGGGAAAACCTCATTCTTCAGACGCAGATACAAAATGCAGAGTCAAATGATGATGTGAATATGAACGTCTTGTTCAGATACAAATAAATTCTTGAACTTGGTAGATGATTTGAGTGCAACAAAGATTGAAGGATTTGAATGTGACTCTGTTGTGGAAGATAGCCTAGAACATGTTCTATTTGTGAAGAAACTTCATCTCATTTGAAGTTTAGTCCTCTGAAAGGAGGTGGCGACTCTAATTTAAAGAACCTGATAAAGCATACATCAAATGGTCAGATCTATAGTTTTAAAGACAAAGGATAGTTAGCCGCTGCAAAATATCAGGTGCTTTCATAGAATTTGAGGAAATTGGAGCATATTATGGGTAAATCAGGATAAATTTCCCATGCTTGAGATGTAAATGATCCCTTAACAGGCGAATTAGCACTAGATGAGGGAATATTAGTGATAATTTAACATGCCTTTGTGTATAAGTTGAAATTTGTGCATTATGATAAAAGGAGCATGTTATATTGTTAGATCTTAAGTAGCATTTATAGGGAGTATACGTGCTAAAGGCTTAGGATAACAATTGCAAAAGGAATTGATGTAACATTGTATAATTGCATAGTAGATCTTAAATTCCTTTTCAAGAATTTAGGATGAGTTGTCAATTTACACCATCTGGTGTAAATATTACTAAAAGTATGAGCGATGAACAATCCTTGTCCCACCAAGGCAATTTTAGTACTGATAGTTACAGGGCCCTCAACTTTGAAAATATTTGTGGTTACCCAAATATTGTACCACCCAAGAGCAGAGACAAAATACCAAAGTTCAGTGGTGATAGGTCAAAATTAGCAAGTAAGTATGTGCAAGAATTTGCTGATGTGATGGGAGATTATGGGAGAGATTTTGAGGATGTGCTTATGAAACTATTTTTTCAATCCCAAAAAGGAGATGCAAGAGACTGGTTCTCTTTCTTGCTAGTGTCCTCTGTACATTGTTGGAGTAAACTTAAGGCAGTCTTCATGGAATAGTTTGGTGAAAGAATAAATCCAAGTGTTGCAAGGAAGAATTGGTCCTTGCTTTCAACCTTATATTTGCAAAGGTCATAAGAGATATCCCTAAACACATGAGGCCAAATGATGCAAAATGTTTGGTTGTATATTTGGGAGTATTTGATAGTAAGATGAGCTTCTTGTTGAGAGATAAAGCTCGCCTACTACCTTACAACAAGCTTACCAAGAGGCTATGAATATTGAGAAGAATTTTAAGTACTCAATCATGAGGGGACATGTGACTACTAGTATGAATGGCCCTAATAGAATTTAAAATATTGAGCCAAACAAATTAGAAAATAAGTTTTTTCAGGAGAAGGATCCCTTAGATGTTACATCTGCATTACTTCCCCAAGATGCAGAACTTTAGCAAACATCAACCTCATATCAACAAGGATTGGGAAGAGATGACTTAGTATTCTCTATCAGAGAGTTGTATGACATGAAAAAAAATGTAAATGAATCACCACATGAATTGTTTTCAAGATTCTTAGATGTTCTGATGAAGATGCCCAAGAGTGTTAGACCTAATGACTTAATGTGCATTAATTTGTTTTGTGAAGCTTACAAAGCAAGATTAAGCAAGTTTCCTGAGAATTTGAAGCCCTAGGGTCTTGATCAAATGGTGGACTGGATAAGCACTGTGGAAGACATTGAGCATAGTTATATGTCACATGTTGTTTCCCATAATGTGGGAAATAATTTCCATAGTGAGGAGAGTCAAAGGCTAATGTTAAAAAATCAAGAAGATACACCCGAATGTGGGCAGTTAATTGATGACTATTGTCATTTTACAAGTAACCTAGATGTAGGTTTAGGTAGTAGTGACAAAGATGAAGAGGCAGAGTATGAGGATAAGAAAATAGTACCTAATTTTCTTCCTTGGGATGTTATAGTTTGTGAGAAAACACAAGCGGTACAGGGTGAAACCTCATATGTTGATGCATAGATTAGTGATGGAGATGCATTTGGTCTCAGTTGTATGGCACAAATGAGGAATCAAAGAGATGAGATCGAGCTTGGTCAATCTGCCATTGAATATGATTCTTCTTATGAAATGGAGATGAAATCCTTTGCTTCAAGTAGGGGGTATGTTAACAACCTTAAAGGGGTGTGTTTTCTAGGCAGTGAGCAATTCTCTTCATGTGAATAATTTTCTAAATGCGGATCAATTGTCATGAGTGAAAATGATGAGGAGGATATTGAAAGTGTTTCTCTCTATTGTTCAAGTGATTACACTGATTTTGAGTTTCCTGATAATCAAAGATATTGTGATCCTAATATTGAAAAGGAAGGGGTACATGTGACCACTATGAAGGTGTGGAAAAACCCCTTATTTGATGAAACCTTGTTGTTGGGTGAGGTAACCAATGATGAGCCATACTGGTGCAGGAGTAATCCAATTTTTATGGAAAATCCTGATGAGTCTTTGGCAAACACTACTTGTGGACATATTGGAACTAATGCAAGACATGCAGGAAGGGGTGAGTGCTTGGATGACACTAAGGTTTCTGATCTCCTCTCTAGAAATGGTGATATTGAAGCATTGATACCCCATTCAAATGGGGAATACAATGGTATAATTATTGTTGAACAAGATGGTGATGTGCATAATGGTAGCTCTGAATTTGGGACTATCATTCCCCATGATGATGAGTGTAGATACAATACCACTATTGATGAAAATCTTAAGCACAAGGCAAATGTTGTTCATTATGATGAAACAAGGACTGATGAATATTTGTACATCCCTATAGCTTATGGTGATTGTGGTAAGGTGGCCATTGAAGTAATATCTCCACCTACAAAGGGAAATGAAGCACATATTAGTGAAGGAGAAGGCTTAGTTCTTGACCATAAGGAGAAAAAATTTGAAGAATGCTCAAACCATATGGGAAATGTAGAATCTTTTGATTGGTACAAAGAGCTATTGGATGATATAAACAACAATGAATTTGCTAATGATTAGTATGAGGTGAGTTTCAAGTGTTATTTTGTTGATACCCCATATCTTCTTGATTTGATCATTGAAATGTTTCATTAAGTGGGTATAACCCTGGTATTGATGACAGATTAAATGTTGATTCATTTGGGAAAGAAAAGGCATACTTAGCCTTGGATCCTGATTCCCAACTCATGCAAACTTATGAATTTGAGTATTTTTATTTTGATATATTTGAGGATTGCTTGCATGATGTGGGGTACCAAGAAAAGATTCATGATAAAGACAAAGAAATGGAATATGGATATTTCATTTTTCCAATGCAGCCAAAGGAGACTATGTTAGAATGGGAATATGAGAAAGACTATTTCAATAGACTGGTGGGTCATGTTGGCTGCAATGAATTTGATGGTGCAAAGGTACTTAGTGCAACAATAGATCCAATGCCAGGAGAGCAGGACAATATTTGATAGAGGAAAGAAATAGGCCCGAGTTTTGGGGGAAAGGGGCCTCCAATTTGAGGAAAGGAGCCAATTGTGAAAAGGATTCTCAGGGAAATAAACTGCATTGCATAGTTTGTAAATACTGTATATAGGTTGGTTTGGTGTGTTTGCTTTTTGTTGTATCTACTTGCCTTATCTTTGAAAGCTCCCAGGTTTTGTTTTCTACCCTGGTCTGCTTCAACTTGAGATCTAGATTATAGCTATACCCACTGGGGGTATACATTCTCAAGCATGAGTCACTGATGGAGCTCCCCAAAATTTTGCAATTTTTGACTAGCCCATTAACTTAATCAACATATAGATCCCTTGTCCCCATGGCTTGGATAGGGTGTTGGCTTAGAAAACCCTCCATTATTCTAATTTGATGTTGACTTGTCCTGTTGGTTTCCCCATTCTCCAAGTTGTCACTTGAGTAATCATATCCATTTGACCACCGACCCCTTTGGTCTAGAGCACTGGTCATCTAGTTTACCATTGACTTTAATATTTTCCTAAAGTCAAGCCTTAATATTTCTCTCCTAAATGACTTAGGCTTAAGTCACTTATCCTCAAGGGTTAAATCATCATCAACCTAAGAATGGCCCCTTCTTTAATGCTAACATTGCCATATGTACAGGTTTAGAGATTTGTGATTGTGGGAAATGATCTTGGTTGTACCCCACCAGCTCGTAGGTGTTAAATGTTAACTAGTTACACAGTGTGAGGATAGAAAAATGAGGATGTGTGTCCTTATACAGATGTGGGGCCTGATCTCCACTATTTGGCTCACTTCCCATGGTTCCAAACTGATGGTGAAGATCAAGCGTAGAAGATAATCTCTATCATTCCCCGCTAGCTCACGGAGGAAAGAGGAACACTTGTTAAAGCCTTCAAGATCAGCGAGATCTTGACATGTGGATTAATCCACCAACAAGTGAAATGGGTGAGACCCATTGAAGAGTGAGGTGTCATCCAATTTGGATGAATGCTATTGGTTAGAGATGAATGAGAAAGGAAAAGTTGAAATTCAACCCTAGTCAGCCCAATGTGAGCCATTTGATCTACCATTTCATGAAAAGATCAACGACTATTTAAAATCGACAACAGGCACATGATAGCCATTTGGTTTTGCAACCAATAAGCATTAATGGTATACTCTTTGTAGGAGCAATCAAATTGATCTCTGTGCATGTGGAGACTTAATTATCAGTAATAATGAAGTATGATATGCAGATTTCCATGCACTTGGGAAATAAACAGTGATAATACGCACGCCAATAAATTACCACCATTTTGTGCGTGTGTTTTCTCTAAGCATTGATGGTTGTTATCATCATGTCACTCGATAAATACAAGATGGAGTAACTGCTAGTTGTATCATTTGCATTTAGCACTTGGAAATTTTCTAAATTGGAGCCGAGTGAATAGTATTCAATTGTGAGCTTGAGAAACTATCATATAGTAAAAATGAGCAAACTAGTTGCTTCCGCAGGACCAGTTAGAAGGTCATCCAGACTAAATTTGTAGAGGCCTTGTGACGATATTCCAGAATGTGCTTCAGCTGCAGAGGACAAGGCTCTTGTTAACAAGCCCATGAGTGTGCCTTCAAGGTGTAGCAGGAGGTTGCAGTTCCGGGGACCTGCAGCTGGAAAGATAGAGGATAAAGGCAAGGGATTGACACAATTTGTTGTCAGAGCTTACAGGAAGGTAAGATATGGACGTGGTTCCTTTGGATGGAATAACTCACTCATTGACGTCACAAAAAATCCATCTGAAAGTAAAAAGAGACGGAATCTGGCTATCACCAGTATCTCATGACCCTGGGCTGAGCTTTGGCCTTGAGAATGGAGGTATTGTCTATCCCGCCATTGGCTGTCAAGACTCCAAGCGGGTGAGATGGTTTTGTGATCAAAAGGGACAAAGACAAAGAGGGAGTTGAGGTCTCTTCTCCATCTCTCACAATGATGCAAAGTGGGCACTTATATCGTGGACTGGGTGCTAGTGGTGGTAAGTCTTCTGGTCGGTGAAAAGGAGGTGTGTGGGATGGAAAATGTTGTGTTGTTTGATAAATTTCTATGGTGGTTGCTCTTTTTCCTCGTGCATGGGTGGTACTTTTGGGTTGTTTGGTGTTGACTGTGTGCCTTCATGGCCATATG
Source organism: Sequoia sempervirens (assembly GCA_007258455.2). Classification (NCBI taxonomy): domain Eukaryota; kingdom Viridiplantae; phylum Streptophyta; class Pinopsida; order Cupressales; family Cupressaceae; genus Sequoia; species Sequoia sempervirens. The sequence goes on along the minus strand of VDFB02252616.1, from coordinate 536,211 downwards.
GACATTGAATTCGTTGCTTACCTGGCGGCTTTGGGAAATTTTGGTGGCACTTTACATTTCCCTTTTGATGGCGATTGTAATTTTGGTTTCCCCGTTTTCAACGTGTTACTACAGGATCAACACGTGGGGAATTTTGAAATGCAATTGAAATTTGAGTTGAAATGGAATTTTTGTAATGTAATTGCATTTCGAGCCAAAATCTTGTTTTCTCCTTGTGCTATAAAAGGAATTCATGGCTCATTTGCAAGGGGTTTTGGTCTTAAGTTTTGAGTCAGGTATATGTCTGGGTAGAAAACTAAATATAGAAGGAAATTAATGAATAGAGCAGATGACTTGTCTTGACTCTGAGGCACGTATGTAGTGATCTTAAATGGTTTTATAGTAATGACTGATATCGAAACAAATCTATAATTCTAATGCATGTACTCTCCTTATGAAAATTGTTGCAATTTTTGAATGAAATATCAAGGATATCTTTATTCATCTTCAAATATTGTTTGAATGTGTGTCTTTGTTTCTGCTTTGATTCAAGGAGTCAATTAAAATGATTAAATAGAGTCATAAATTTGCAATATTTTACAAAGGATTTGGTAAGCAATCATGTCTTAGAAATTTTGAGCTCCATGATGCAATGTATTGTGAGAGTTGTCCATTCTTATCATAATTAAATCATTTCTATATTACTGGTTGTTCTGTATGTGACTATGATGCCCAATTTAACAAGACACTGGTATATTTGTTAAATATCTACATCAGAAGTGTATTAATTGTCTATCTAGTCATCGATTTGAAATCAAAATGCAAATTCATTTTAAAATTCACCAATCATGAGGCATGTGTGTGAAGTATCTTGAAATAGCCTTTGATTCCTAGTGAGTGGGTTACAGTTTGCTCAAAGATAAGCCAATATTTTAGTAATTCATGTATATTTTCTCCTCATAGGAATTGATCTGCGAATTAATGTGTTCCGCAATGTATGAATCAAAATGAACATAGTAGGAATACCCTCCTAGGTCCCACAGAGCCGGAAGTGAAGAAAATTTCAATCTTTGACTGAATCTTGTCAGTTGGCCATTCATTTTAAGGGTCTTGAGTATAGGAATGGGCTACTCCTTAGAGATTCCTTAGGTGTACTGGAAAAACACCAACAACACCAAAGATCATTATTAGAAATCCTTAGTTTCCTTTTTGGTTTGAGAATTTTCATATGTACAATCTCATCTCTGATTATTATTTGGTAATAATCAAAATAAAGGTTAAGTTTATAAAATAAATTGCACCATTAATCTCATTTAGTGAATCATCAATTACTAGGCTAGGAAAGTTATATTTTATGGTGTTATTGTTGAGATGTTTATAATTAGGATATATCTTCTAAGTTTCATCATTCTTTTGTAAAATTACCATAGGAGAGGAGTAAGTGCTCTGAGTATGCTTAATAATATTAGCCTCAAGCATCTCGTAAACTATCTTCTCAATCTCATTTTTGGCATATGGATATTTTTTGGGCCTAATATTGGGTGGTTGGATCCTTGGTACTATTTGAGTGATATAAACATGATCTATTTTAAAATAAAATCCTTTTGGAATCTCATTGGAATCTTCTAAGTGGTTATCTATAATTATTTTTAGATTTGGTGGTATAGAAACCTTTGAGTGATATTCTTAATAAAAATAATTGGCCAAAAATCTATTTTCCCTAAATATAATAATATTTTGAAATTGAGAGCTTACCATTTTTAGAGAGATTATACACAACCCTCTTAGAGTAGTTCCCCACAAAGGGACCTATTGGTGATTTGAGTTGTAGACCCCAAATCCTTAAGGTTTGATAATATTCCTAGTGCTTAGGGTGTCAGACCTAAGAAAATTATCACAAAACTATCTTTAAGTTGGGCCACTAAGGACTAATGATTAAGGTGGGTAATACATTCAATTTTGGCTCTATAAGACCAAGGGTCATTCTCCCTAAGGTGTCAAATTGATGATTGAAACACTAAACAATGTGTTACAACAAACTATACCCACTAAACATTGTATCCCATACTAGTGTCATAATATACATATGTGCTAGTTTTGAAATGTAAGGATGAAAACCTTATTAATAGATAATCTACCATAAAAGTTTATGAGAATGTGTTTGTGATACACCCTTGTATTGTTATATTCATTCAAATATGGTAGTATAACACAAAAAATAAAACTTAAGAGGTGTCTAAGCTAATGTATTTAAAGTGTGTTGAGGATAATAGGAGAAAAATCTAGTAATATACCAGTGCCTTTATCCATTGGGAAAAAATATCTATATTTAATCAAACATGTAATAATTGAAAACAAGGTGATGCCTTAATCAAGTCACCACAAACCAAATGCACAATCATGTTAGGATCTACATATTCATTTATAAAGAAAATAAATGGTTGTATAATATTACGAGAGTCTACTTGGTAATAAAAAAGAATATCCACACATTTCCTTTATTATACTGAAAATATACCATAAAAATATTTGCAAGGATTTTGTAGACTTCTGGTTGAAAAACTAAACAACATACATCTAAAATTGCATACCATACATAAGGAGACACACAACTAAGATTGATTTTTCCTTTAATTAGTCAATCTTCAAAGCTTACACATATTATTGTAGGTTTGTAAGAAAACCTATATTATTATAATTTAAGATAGCTACACCTAGAACTGGAAATTGACACCCTAGGGCTTCCTATGAGTATGTTTCTTATGTTGTCTCTACAACTTATCCTCTCTATAAAAATGTTATCCTCCCTTCTTTTTATTAATTTGGGTAATACATATTTCAACAAAATCAAGAGACCTTGGGGAAAGAACCATGGTTGTTTGAAATTATAGAGGCTCCCCATGTTCACTTGCATCACCTTCACATGGCCATACACTATGAAGCCATTCATCTCACATCAACAAATATATGATTTTGTATAGTAAGAAGTCTTAGAGGGGCCCAAATGTACCAAGGGACCCTTGAGAACCATAAATTCTTGAATCATGTTCATTTTGAGACCATTAATGGTATCTTGGTTTGTGCAGAAAGGTAGGTAGGGATTTTCATTTGAATGCTGGAGTTTCAAGGCTTTGCATACTGAAGGGGGAAGATGATAAAAATTCCTTGGAAGTTCAACATGAATGATGGTATGAGAAACACTAAAATCCCAAAATTGGACTTATTAGGGATGGCATACAATGGATAACAAGTTAGACCAGCATGATGACATGAGAAACTCCAAAAAACCAAAATTTTCAAAGTGACCCAAAGAAACAAAAAAATACAAGGCATTGACTGGAAAATTACCCTAAAATAAATTTTACTAAGGATATTTGATAAACACTTTGAATGAATACCCTCAGACAATTACTTAACATAGGGGATCCAACTAAGGACTTCTCAGATTGGTTATTAACAAAGGGTGGATAGGTCCAAAGCATAACCCAAAGAGAATGACAAAGAAATATTTAGACACATAAAAGTGGGTGCCAATGAGACCCATGGGATATTAACATAGAAAAACACATATTTTTATTTGAAACAAAACTAACACAATAAATATGACACAAAGGTGTCACTTTGTATGGAGACACAATAAAAATACAAAACCATTGCCTACAAAACATGGTACACAAAGAAGAAATAATGTGAAAACCCCATAAATCTATACTCAAGATTGTAATAATACTAATATAAGGCCTCTAATATGAGGTTTATACCCCTAAAATGCTTAGAAAAAAGTTAGCAAAAATGATCTTCCTAGCACAAGAGGCACTATCAGATTGATTTCATGTAAGACCACATTTTACAATACAAAATTTGGCATAAATTCTAAAAAAAAAAGCCTATAAACAAGATAGAAAATTTAGGAGACTCACAAGATGATGGGGAACAACTTTCATTAACAATTTTTTCCTAAAAATGATCTATAAATACTGATTGTATGATAAATAGAGGGACAACAATGCCTGAAAAGGATAATAAAACCCCAAAAGGACTATAGAACCTAGGTGGGACACTAGCACCCAAGTTGGAAACTAGCACCCAAGAACATGTGTCCTAATTTTCTATGAGAGTCCTAAATAGGAACCATAGTCCTCCCTACCAAGTTATAGTCTTGAGTCTAGTACTAGTTTCATGACCAATGAGTAAACCCAAGCTATGGTACCTAAGACACACAAAACATTTAGGAACTACCTAGAAAGGAATAAAATGTAAATAAAACTCTAAAAAAATCAAAAATAACTTGGATTTCATAGCAATACTAGACTAATGGTTCACAAGACACACTATCCCATGAGGGAGAAGAATCCCAAGGGATGGGGAAACTCCAAGGAATCTAACACAAGATTCAAAGCAAGAGGGATGAAGGGGGGAGTGCATCCCACACATTACTTCCATACCAAGACCACCTAAGGAACCCTAAATGACCTTAACTGAGGTGGGTCCTCACAACCAATCACTCCTAATGTTCATTCTCTCTAAACTTGATGTTCATTTCAAAAACCAATAAGGGCGATCTAACCTTTTTTAATCCAACAATATGAAAATTTCAAAGATCTTACAAGATATCATGAATGCTCAAATCCAACATCAAGGAGTGTAACATAATTTACAGCACTAGTACCACTTATGTAGCCCATCTATATTCTATCCACTAAGGAGGTAAAATAATGACATTATATGATGATACAAGGAATCAAATTTCCTTCAATTAAATTTATTACAACATTGAAAAGTGAGAAAGGAAGGATTAGTGAAGCCTTTAGTCAAACTTTCTCATAATTCCCAAGCACTTTCTTTGATCTTCTAGTCCCCAATAGTGGTTCATGCCACCCAACTATGTGGTACTCTTAGTTCCACCCCGTAATGTTAATATATAGTCACATGGGCCACAAGGACACTCGCACCAAATAAGAGGGAGTAGGATTACACTCACACAAATAAAAAATTATACATGCAACATATATGACATGTAAGAATCACTCAAAATCAACATATAAAGGATAAGATATAATTTCTTTTTAGGTACAAATCTAATGGCCACAAGGACATGATCCTAGAGAGGGGGTAGGGAGTGTAAAAATAATAGCCTAAGGTAGTGAAAAATAAGGATTGAATACACCTCTTCACAATAGATGAGATTACAAGAAATCAACAGGAACCAATGCTCCTTGAGTGGGCATGTCTTCTACACCCATATCGAGCCTATACTAGTGCTCCAGGTATGTTTTGCATGCATCAATATCTTATTTTATTTTAATTATCCATGAAATTTTAGTTATCACTTGGTTAAGAAACTTTTGAATAAGATATCCTCAAGTGGATTTGGGCCCTAGAAAACACCAAAAGACACTCCCCTACTAATCTTTAACACTTACATCCTAGGTTCATCGAAACTCACAAATATTGGTGCAACATGGAAAACAAGGAAAGGAACTTGGATCACAAAGAAATTAACATGATCTTAAATTTTTTATTTCAAAATTTCATGGAGTCATGAATTTCCCCATTCCCAAACATCAGAAACCACATTCAAAATTTTCCAAAATAATTTATACAAAAAAAAGGAAATTTCTTCAAACTCCACTGATGAAACCTTAATTTCTAATTTTCATATTTTTTGAAAATTATGAAAAAAACCCCTTTGGCTCTAAATATGAGCAAAAACCATATTACAAAGTCAATTTCAATTTTTGAGTATTTTGAAAATTTTGGGCATGGAGAAGCACAAAATGGAAATTTAAAAATTTTTAAATTAAAATTCATTTCCACTCTATTTTTTAAAATTTAAACCTATTGGGGAATTCTTGTGATCCCTTAAGGGTGAGCATGGGATCCAAATGGAGAAACATAAACAAAATTAGAAGAAATGAGATTAATTTGGAAGCACACCAAAAATAATGAAAATATTGTAATGTTTCCAATTTGAAGAGGTGTATATCACACACAATAATGACCTTCAAAACCCAAGTGCTCCAACCCCAAGTCTTCCCAATTCCATTGAGAGCAATTTATCCAAATTTCAAATTTTACATGGAGGGGTTTTTTAAGAGCATTTCTTTCTAAAAATGAGGATAATCCAAATATGCCTAAGTCTTTTCCATTTTGTTCTAATTTTGACCCGTTTTCTTTTATTTTTTACTTTATTTATTTTTCCTTATTATTCCTCTAAAATTCAATTGAGTCAAACTGAAAATTACACCATAATTTATTGGATCATTTTTTGTATTAATAATAGTTGAGACAATTTCTACATCTCTTTGAGACCTATTAGTGCATTTGTGCATCAATTCACTGCTACAACATATACAAGATTATAACGTATACAAGATTATTGTTGTTTCTACCTTGTATAAAACTAAATTATATACAAAATTACTCATATTTCTCAGATATACAAAACTATAACTATTTCTTATGCAAATCTTGCTAATATTAAACATTATATATATAAAGCAAAGTAACTTTAGCATTCCAAGTTAGAAGTTCCTGCTTTGGCTAAAATATCCTCATTGGATCCAACTTCTTTTGTCATCGGATTGTCACCCTCATTCACATGAAGTCTAGCACCATGTGCTTCTTTTACCTTCTTTAATTTTCTAGCTACCATCTCGTTGAATATCCTTTTAAATCATCTGAGAGCTTTCAAGAAAGTTGTAGAGTCCTCAGGTTGTGGTTCCAAATGTGTCTATATTTAACCTCTTCTTTGTTCACCCTGACTATCCCATCTCCCAATAACTTCATAAACTTGAAAATTGATAATTCCATTGTCATGGTCACCTGTATAGCAACATTGAAGATAATGAGTCTTTTGGAAGACCCAGTAAGCATCCTCCTACACCCTTTGAATGTATCCTCATTCCTTGCCTTCCAAATGTGCCAAAGAATCTTAATTGAAAAGCAATCCCAAAACAATTCACACTCTTTATTTAATTTTTTTCCATTACCAATTAGAATATCTTTCCATTAAACATTTCCATTATTTCCCCAATTTTTTTGTTTATTACAACATAATTTCCAAATTTCCTTCACATAAAAAATAGTCAAAGAATATATGATTAATTGATTACAAAATTATACATATATTATAAATATCAACATCAACATGATTCATTTTGTGTGGAACTTTTTGTAACAAAATTAGCCATCTAAAATACGCATTCTTAGGCTCTTTAATATTATACCAACTATAATTAAAATAGAATGAAATTCTCTATCAAATAGCATAACCTTCCAACACTTATTAACATGTTCAATAAGAGACACACAACTAATTTATCCGAACAACGTTGTTCCATCCCGCCACTTAAGGTCAAGAGTCTGAACATTACCTTCCTTAGAGTTAGAGGGGAAATGCATATCTTTGCAAGTCTCTTGTAAGGTTGAATATGTTCTCCAATTGGAGTGGGGAAGGCTAAATTCACTGCAAAGGGAATCCCAACTCTTTAATTCTCCATTGGCTAAAAAATCCTTGAAGGTTTGGATTCCCTTTTGATCCCATCTTTTGGCCAAGAACCCCTGTAGCAGAGCAAGGGGTTTTCCTTTATGCTACAAGTTACACCATATGGATTTATTGATTTGGTGCATTAAGTTTTTGTTATTGTTCACCATGTTGTGGCTATAATGCACTTTATGTTTTATTATCTCCCAAGCCTTCTAGAGGCTTTTGAAAGCCAAAGAACCAATAGGGGATATTGGATGCTTGTTGATGAGAAGATCACTAAAAGGAAATAATTTCCAGGACTTTGCTTGCTTGGGGACAACAAGTTGAATGTTGTTCCTTACCAATACTTTTCAAGGCTCATATCCTACTAAAGCCTTGATGATCCATTTTATGCCAAGTGCAATTCCATGAAGCTTCAAATCCTCCAGCCCTATCCTCCTTTGCAACTTATCATGACAACATCACTCCCATTTCATTGCATGCTTCTTCCTTTTTCCCTTCCCATCAGACCACATGTAGTTTCTTATCTTCTTCTAAAGCTCATTGAATTGATAACTGCTAAAGAACCAGATAGAGGCTAAGAAAATGCTATAGGAGGATAAGATCTTTTGACAAACTTGGATCCTTCCTATAAGAGACGGGTATTATTTATTCCACCCATAAATTTTTATTCTCAAATTTGGATTTAATCTATAACCACATTTCCTTTAGATTAGGGCTAATTGAAAAAGGTATCCCTAGGAACCTTACTTGCTTGTGGGGGCCACCCAATTGAAATTAAAACTTCTTGAGCCACTCAGGTGGTGATTTTTTCTACCCAAAAATGATAGACTTATCATTGGAGACCTTTTCTCCAAAGGCTTTTCAAAAGAAATCTAGTTTATGCAATAAGCTTTCCATGTTATTTTCTTCCAATTACATAAAAAATGTAGTGTCATCTATAAATTGGATGTTCAACTGTTCATTCTAATCCAAAAGTTTTAGGCCTCTCATCCTAGGTGAGAGAGTGGATGATCTCAACAAGTAGTAGACCAAATTCAAGGCAATATGTTCAAATAGGGATGATGCAAGGGTGCATCGTTTCTTGATGGATTTTTCAAGGTTGAAATCATTAGAAAGTGAGCCATTCACCTCCACTTGAGAAACCACATGTCCATTAAGACAATATCAACCATGTTAAAAAATACATTAGGGAAACCAAAGGCTTCAAGAGCTATTCTTAAGAAGGACCATTCTACCCTATCATATGCTTTTTTGAAGTCAAGAACGAGCATGGACTAGTTCTTCTTGGAGTTCCTTGGCCACTCCATGGCCTCCCACCTTGTAATAGGGTTTTCTAATATGTATCTCCCTTTGATGAAGTTGTTTTGAGTGTTATTTATAAATTTGGGGAGGATATTGATCAGCCTCATGGTAATTAATTTTTCTAGTATCTTATATGGCATATTCAGTAAAGAGATTAGTCTCCAATTTTTTATCATTATTTTATCCCCCTCTTTTTGGGAAGAAGCTTTATAATATCTTTATGATGCTCTTCACCAAAGATCATCTGTTAATAACTTCCAAGTATACTTGGAATAACTAATCATAGATCCATTCTTCAAAGATTTTGTAAAACTCAATAGGCAGTCCATCACTTCCTAGGGATTTATCATTGTTCATAGATTGGATGGACTTTTCAAATTTCTTCTTTGGAAACTCCTTCAACCAACTTTGTTGCATCCTCCTCTGAGATTTTTTTTGGAATAATTTTCTTGACATAGGACCTCGCATTGTGATTGTCCTTATTTCTTCCTTTAGATGAGAAGATATTCTTGAAAAATAGGGAGAGTTGATTTAAAATGTCTTCTTGGATTGTTTGGAGGGATCCCTCATTCCATATTTGATCAATGTACTCTTTGAAGCCTTTTTATTTGATGTACCTAAAGAAGAATTTAGTGCACTTGTCACCACAATTCAACCAATTTAACTCGGCTCTCACTTTCAAACCCCAAATTTTATTTACTTGGATTCTTCTTAAGCTATTCTTGGCTAAGTATAGTTCTTCACATAACCTCTCATTCCTTGGATCCATCTAAACATTAGATTTTGTTGCTAAATTTTTTTCTTGCAGTTCATTTTCTAACCTTCTTCTATTCATAGCTCTTTTTTCCCAATGGTTTGGAACAGTTTTTTCCATATTTTTACATTATGTTCCCACCTCTCAATGAAAGTTAAGTCATGTACATATCATCCATTTTTTTATTCCCTTAAGTGTAATAATGATTTCCTTGCAATCACTATCCTTTAGAATACTCGTGTTAAGAAGGAATCCTTCATTCTTTTTATTCTCCTTAATTTGGCCATTATTTAGGATTATCTTGGCCCTTATAGGGTCATGATTAGAGAGTGTATAAGGGTATGCACTCACTTTGTGTCCATCACTATTAGGCTCAAAATTGAAGAAGTCCCTATTGGCATAAAATCTGTCAAGTCTACAGTAGATCATTTTACCACCTTTTTTGGCATTGCACAACGTATACCAAATTCCTTTGTTATCTTTCTTCATCCATTCTAACTGGTCAAAAAGGTTGAACTTAAACTTCATTATTTTCCAAAAATACCTTTCATTTCATTTTTAGTCCATGTCCAACCCCCCACTTATCTTCTCTATGTTCAATCATGTTGAAATCCCCCCCAAAATCCATGGCATATCAGGCAGGTTGGATAGCCATTACCATAGCCCTATACTTTCCTTTTTCTCATTAGAAGCATAGATAAAGTAGATTAAAATTTTTTCCTCTCCTTTGTCTATTGCAATCCATACTACCCTATTGTAGGGTGAGGTGCCATGGCTTGTTATATGTTGGGTCCAAATCTTGGAGATGAGGATGATAGCTCTCCCTCTTCCCCTTTCAAGCTTAGCGGTAAAATATGAGGAGTTGTTCCATATGAATATTAAATTGGTATCTAGTGTGAACCCAATATCTTTAGTTTCCTGAAGAAGTACCACATATTTATGCTTTTCAAGGTTAAGGAACCTTTTGAAAATGTATTTTCTATTAGGAGACTCAAGTCCCCTGACATTCCAAGACATGCAGTTAAGATTCATTACCATCAAATTTTGGGGAGACATCTTTTCCACTTTTGAAGTGCTCAAAGAACTTTGGTATCCTTTCATCAGTTTTCAAAATTTTTGAGGTAGGCATCTTTATTATCAAACTTTTTATCTTTCTTTTTTCTTTGGTGATTTTTAGATTCCCCTTGCCTACTGTTATAACTTTTCCATTCTTTCTTGGCCACCTTGGGCTAGAGCGGGGCTTAGGAGTTTGAGTAACTTGCATATTAATGGTATTATCATTTTCCAAGGACCCAATATCCACAGTTGGTTCTTAGTTGGATTTAGGAATTGATTTTGACTTCTTTTCATCCTCATAGTTGACTTTCCCAGTTTTGGTTTTACAGTCAATATTGTTGCTCTCAGATTTCATGACTAGTTTGATGTTTATATCTAGGACAATCATGTCTCCTAGTTTAGGGGAGGTTACAACATTATTGGGTGGGACTTGATTCTTACAAATATTTCTTGGGGTCTCACCCCTTTTATCTCTATTTGCAGATCCTACTTATCCCACCCAACAGAGTCTAGCCCTAGGGTAGATATACTATTGTGATAGGGTCTTGTCATGGAGAGTTCCCTAGGTTTGCATTCCAAATTTTCATCTACCAACATACATTGGCTAGCCATCATATTTTTATTAATCCATAAGGCCCCACTACAACCTTGGATCAATGAATTTTGAGGTTGGATACCTAAATTTTTCTCATTTTCCTCATCCAACATGGAGAGTTCCAGTTGCCTACTAATACCTTGTAGGTTAATAACTTTCTAATGTCTATCCTCAATCTCAAAGATGAGGTCCTTCACCAGGGAGGAGACTCTATTGCTCCCATCCACCTTGGCATTATCTACCCTATCTAGACTCTGTTGAATTCCTCTGTTGCCATTATCTAAATTGTTTCTCTTTATATAAAATTCAAATTCTTTAGGGGCCAATGTGCCTCTTTTTCCAATTTTCATTTTGTTATTCACTTCTATTTTTTTCCTAATATTTTCCATGACAATCTATTGGGCATTCTTTTTTTGATTTACCACCACTACTTTTGTTGAAGATGGGGGATAGGGAGTAGTGGGGGGTTCTGAGTTTGCATCTACAAATTCATTTATTGTTCTTGCTAAGTCCCTAGAGGTCTCCCATAGGTTATCTTCCTCCTCTACGAGGAGGTTAAAATAATTTTTTTATTCTAATTTATTTGAAACCTTGGGGAAGGCGAGAGATTGTTTTGGTCCTCCCATTATGGATACCACACTATTCATTCTTTGTACTTTTGGGAGGAGATTCTATCTTACCCAATACCCTTATAATCTTCACTCTATTTCAAAATTGAGTTGGGCTCCCCATCCTCTCCCTCAAGAGAGGGTAGATTTTCTTCAGCAACCATCAATTCTATGCCATTTGCAACAAAATCAAAATGTTCTTTTCCTTGGTCAAGATATTTTCCTTCCCAACACTTTTCCTACATTATCATCCATTTTGTTGCAAGGTGTGCGCCCTTGGTCTCCTTGTACTGTGCAACACAATACTCAGTTTTGTGACATCGCTTAATTGCCTCCCATGGATTCATTAACTTTGACGATTGGATTGGGCATTAACAGGTCGATATTTTGCTGCAATAATAATCATCTTTCCAACAATTGGTATTAGAGCCTAGGTCATAGGTTCGAACCCCTCGCTTGCACTGGGGTGAATTTTGCATGGTGCATGCCCTTAGTCTCCTTATGCTCTGCAACACAATTCTCATGTTCGTGACATGGCTTAACCACCTCCCGTGGATTCATTAACTTTGGCGGTTGCATTGAGCAATAACAGGTCGATCTTTGGTACAATGACAATCATCTTTCCAACACATTCTTGGCTTGGACTTAGGTTTTATAGGTTTTTTTGTGAACAATAGGGATTTTTTTTTGAATGTGCCCCTCTTTTTTACATAAATAGTAGACATTAATGCCTCCTAAAATTTCTCGTGAGCAACAAAAATGAACATTTTCACCATTGATTTCTAAGGCATCTGGGATTTCCACCCAGGATTCAAAGAGACTAATGCTTGAGCATCCATGTGGGAAGAGAAGCTTTTGCTTCATCCACACAACAGTTCCAATGTAATGAAATAACTTGCACAATAGAATATAATATAAATTATGATGCAAACACTTGATAATAATATGCCACTTTGAGGGGGATACCTCCAATATTCTTCAATATAAACAGTATAATACTCAACATGATGATCAAATAAGACTCACAACCTTCTATATATGCCTGTTTATGCCTAGGATATCACCTAGGTTGACTTAAATAACCCTATATAAGCCCTAGGATGACCTAACTAACTAAATACTAATATAATAATGATAATATGACTTAATTAAGAGTTAAGGTATCCACAAGCCGACTACTTATAACCTGATACACACTATAGGGGTAAGGGCATAACATTGCCCTCCTCTTTACAAAAGCATTGTTGTCAATGCTAACTTTTTTATTTTTCTTCTTCTTCATCTCCTTTTTTACTGTTGCTTCTTTTTCTACTACTGCTTCTTGTTCCTACTCTTTTCTTTCTCTTGTTCTTGTTCTTGTTTTTTCTCTTTCTCTTTTTTTCTTTTGCTTCTTCTTCTACTGCTACTTCTTGTTCTTGTTCTTCTTGTTCCTGCTTTTGTCTTTCTCCTGTTCTTTCTCTTTCTCTTTCTCTTGTTCTACCACTTGTTCCTTTTTTTTTTGCTTCCTTTTTTTGCTACTTTTTGTTGTAAAGAAGGTCTAGAAAGATAATTTTGCAATAAATCAAACAAATAAAATCAAAACACTCTAAATATGTTTTTGTAACTTACCAAGGTCTAGGTCGCACTCCAATAGAAAAATCTCCTGCAGCCTTGAGAGCAATTTTTTTGAAAACCTTAATTTCCAAAAAAATCAATTATTTCTACTTCAATTGCTCTAAAAATTGGACTATAGCCTCCTATGATATGTATCAAAAATCCCACAAAAAATTAGAAACCAGTTCGCTAATATGTGGGATATACGTGTTTTCCAAATAAATTGGGCAACAACCCTAATTTTGCAATCAATCACTCAATTCTACTCCAATTCTTCTGAAATATAGATTGCTTCTTAGAAATGTCTTTTCAAAATCCCTTTAAAAATAAAAAAAATTCACCCAAATCCAGGAGATATGGATTTCACAAAATGACCTCCAAAATTGGAAAAAAATGCCTTGTCGTAACAGTGCCGAGATCATGATCTGATACCACTTGTAATGAAATGACTTGCACAATATAATTATTTCCTTGCTCAATTTAGTAACCTACAAACTCTTAAAGTAGTGGATTTACTAAATAAAGAAAGATAAAAGTGTTGATAGACTTCCAAGTGTTGATAGACCTCCTAATCCACTTCTAGGGGGATATCTCCAATATTCTTCAATGTAAACACAATACTCAACATGATGATCAAATAAGACTCACAACCTCCTATATATACCTATCTATGCCTAGGATATCACCCAGGTTGACTTAAATAGCCCTATATAAGCCCTAGGATGACCTAACTAACTAAATAATAATATAATAATGATAATATGATTTAATTAAGAGTTAAGCTAGCCACAAGCCGACTACTCATAACCTGATACACACTATGGGGGTAAAGGCATGACATCTAATTGGAGATAACAGTTGGAGAATAAATAATAAGTATTCAGGGGGAAATTTTCAACGACCACCCACCTAAGGCACAAAAGTGTCAAGATCTCCTCACTAATGGCCTCTGGTGACTAGGTAATGGCATGGAAGGCACACCCTCTAATGCTCTAGTAGGGTTTCATTAAAACCTTTTCTTGCATTTTGTGTTCTTTTTGAAAAATATAAACAAATCTCATTGAATCATTTTCATAAGGTCATTTTATTCCTAATTTATTTTCGCAAACATTTGAGAACCACCCATCTAGGTATTTCCCAACCGAGATCTTTGAAGTATTGCATCATTTAAATAAATTATTAAATTAAATATATGCAATAATACCTAATAGGGTATTCCCAACCTAATTCATTCAACTTTTTTTCAATTTTACAAAAATAAATCAATAGATAAAATGCAACCTTTTAACTCATCAAACTCTATTTATGACCAAAAATTATAAATTAAATAATGCATATACTAGTATTTAACAATAATAACATATTTTGGAATTGCCTTTAATTCAAATCCAGGTTAGCACAAGTGTCGTGTACTTTAATTGAGTACAATCAATTATTACAAAGGAAGGACCAATGTGACATCTCCAAAAAGACCACCATTAGGGATAACTTATACTTGCATAATCAAGTGGAGAGGTATCTTATACTTGCACACTCAATTCACATGCCAAGAATACATGTTGCATATATATGGTAGCCAAAGAAAAGAATAATTATGTAATGAGGTATGCAATCATAAAACATATAAGAAAAGCATCCAAAATTTCATACAACCATAAACTTTCCCATACACAACATAAGTCACACTACATAGATTCATACATATATATGTATATATAAAAATCAGAAAAAACAAGTATAGAAAAAACAACATAAGCCTCCTTCCTTGTGTCTAATCTCTCTCTTTTTAGCTTGCTTTGGTCTGCAACAATCATTCTCCTCTCCTCCAGCTCTCTTTCATCCTGATGATGGATCATGTAGTATGATTAGAAACGTTGATGTGAAAAACCAAAACACAATCAAATCTAGAAATTAAATTCGCACTACTTGATGGATTGTGGAAACTTGATATCGTTAAGTATAGATATAGTCCAAACATAACATTGGCATAATGATAATACAAGTATCTCACAATATTACCATGGTCCTAGCGACAATATAAAATTGGAATTTCTCAAACACCTCAAATCCAAGTAACCAAGTATCAATCCAGTAGTATAAGTCCACAACAAGATTACCATAATGCAAATTTTAGAGGAATTACAATTAGTTCTATTGCCCAACCCTCTAAGTGGCACATGAATAGCTCATGTAAGCTAATCTTAATTATTTTCAAAGTAGTAATCTACTATACTACCAAAATTATATTGGTTTCACCCATTGAAATAGAAAAGATTGGGAAATCAAGATAACAATGTGCTATGAATAATTTAATGATATTGCATTGAACCATAAACAACTAATAATACACTCATCTATTATAAAAACCTAAAATTTTGGATTCAGATTTATAAAATAATTTGGATGAGTAGCCAAATTTTTATTGATGATTTTACGAGTGCTACTTGAGTCTATCAACACTTTTATCTTTCTTTCTTTAGTAAATCCACTACTTTAAGAGTTTGTAGGTTACTAAAATGAGCAAGTTCATAGCAAGAAATGATTGGTTGAGTATCTCTAGATTACTCTTTTGTCTCATCGCCTCCTCCATCTAATGTTACACATTCTTTATTAGGAGCTTCAATTTAGAATAATTTATTTTTAGATTATTTATGACCTTGATTGTATTTTCTACCAAAATTTGGTGTGCTAGGGAAACTATTGTGTGGGAGAACTCCTACCTCTTATTTTTTTAAACTCTTTTTGTCTATTGGACCAAAAAAAATCCTCTACTTACCTTGCCATAAGTATTTCTTGGAACAAAGAATTTAGTTGAAACATATGTACCTCATATTTTAAGTGCTCTTTTAAAACCCATAAAAATAATTACTTCAAAAATTATTCTATAGAATTCTCCAATTTTAAAGGTTTAAGGTTTGGAAATATTGAGTATATTCCTTGACCATACCTATTTTATTATATTATTGGTGAACAAGATAAATACTATAAGGGAGATGATTATTTTTGGTTTTAATCAAATATTAACATGGAACTGTAGACACCGAAATCTAGTTATTAGCCTGCGACTTCTATATTCTTCATAATTCTTATTCTTCATGGTCATGATTAAATAATGTCAATTATTTAATTAATTCATCTTTTATTAATTCTTCTATTAATTAAATAATCTTAAATATTTAATTAATTCATACTTTTCTTTATTCTATCTAATTAATTAAATAAACGCTTCTTATTTAATTATCTTACTAATTAACCTTATCCGTCTTATCAAATTAAATAAATTCTTATTTAATTTATTCTTTATCGCATTTCAACTATAATTAAATAAAGTCATTATTTATTTAATTATTCATTTAAAATCCCCTTCGTCATTTAATTAAATAAATCTTATTTATTTAATTATCCTTCGAATATCGAGTCTTGAATTAAATAAATTATTTAATTCATTAATTCTATTTTAACACATTCTTCTATATTTTAGATAATTATGTGAGTTATCTAAATATTCACTTTTACTCAACTCGACATCTATTTTAATCGTTCAGTTAACTATTGATTTAATGTCTGAGTGGCGTCTTCGAGTAATCTCTTCGTCTAACCATTCAATCATCCACTTCTAACTCAATTATGTACATGCGGATTAATTAAATATTCTTATTTAATTAATTAAGTGTTGTATGCATTCGAACAAAGTCGTTATAATCAATCTTTATCTTTGTCATGCAAAGATATTTCTAATGTTTTTCGAATCCGAACTGAAGATTAAATCATTTTATTTAATCTTTAATTCTATCGGTTATCTGAATGCATGTCCAATCACAATCTCAACCATCCGTTGATCTTTCGATCTTGAACTCAGTTACTCGAATAATCAATTTTCTATAAATTGATTTGTCATTCTTCATTCCAATCTCTCTGCGAATTTTGTAACTTTGGAGAGCACTTTGTCTTGAATCTTCGATATTTTGCTAATCACTATCTTAGGCTATACTTGCACGAATTACTTGAAAATCTGAGGGCAATTATACCATACAAGCGAAATGGAGAAGGGCAATCGAGATAATTCATGGAAATACGTTTGAAAATTGGTGAGATTGTTCTAGTTTTAATTACGTTTTTACTTTCCCATGTTCTTTGTTGCTTAACGTATGAATTTGCATTCTAAATTTAATATTTGTATTGCATGTGTGCTTCTAACGATCTAATCTTCCTTGTTGTCTATTGTGCAAAATGCTTGTTTCATTTTCAGACGTTACATTTTGGTGAACCCGACGTGAACGAAATCCCGTCAACTGCTTTTGAGCACAGAAAAATGGGCGAATAAAATATTTTAAAATATTTTCTGGCTTTTGTAGATCTCATTCTCAGCTTTTCAGAACTTCAAACGGTTTAAAATTTCGTTAAGATTTGAGAAAGTTATGGCCGTTTTAGTGACCGCAGTTTTTTAAGCTTTAACTGTTAAAACGCGAATTTTGTTTTGTTTATAACATTTTCATCTTGCAGGATTTTGCAAAAATTTTTCTGGGTTTTGAAGGTCTATTCGTTAGCTTTCCATAGATATCTACTATTTAAAATTTTGTTTAGTTTTGAGGAAGTTATCACCATTTTAGTTTGCTATTTTCAATTGATTTGCGTGCTACTGATATTTGATTTTCAGCGTGTGGCCATTTGGAGTTAACAACTTTTTGCAGGATGATTGACGAAGACAATATTGAAAAATTACTAATGATATCTTCTGCAGGACGCTTGTCGAAGACCCTAATTAAATTTTGAAACAAATTGTTTGGTAGCGTAGCAAATCTTTCATTTGGTTAAAATTAACAAGTGTCTACTGTGTTTGGTGCGAAAGCACAAGTTTGGTTACCCTTACGATTTGGTATATCGAAGTATCCTCTCCCCTTGCGCATCCGTGCGATCCTGGGTGTAAGAGAAACGATTACCAACTCTAGAACTTGGGCCTGTTCTGGTGGAAAAAAGTACTCACCCCAAAACGACTCAGACCGGTAGCACCCTGAACCCGAGGGACTTCCAGCCGGTATACAAAAGTGGGTTCTTGGGGAAACCCCAAGAATCACGAGTGTGGTTCCTACGAGATGGATCCGAAAGGGGACTCGCACCGTATGGATCACACCCCACGAACAGAATGCCCGAATTAAATACCCTTTGTTGTAGAGACCAACCTATTTGTGGCCATTGCTTGGTATTAGTGTAGGGTACAGTATCATGCCCGAAGATTACTCACTACTGATCCCCTTGAGTAGAGATAGCGGTTCTTGGGATGCCATTACCCAATGAATTCAGAATTGGTGTGCTCAAAAGACGTTAATGAGCCGTGGAGGGGAGCCAATGCCACCAAATTCCTAAGCTATCCGCTCTCGAGAAGGAAAGGTGTTCATCACCAATCCGGGGTATAACTGGTGGGCTATACTAAGTATACAAACCCTAGGCCTTTGGCCTATTAGGATGTGCTTATCTGTTATCACTTTAAACGATCTTTGAGTCCAAAAATCAAAACTGAAAACACTTTGTCTTACGATTGTCTTTGATTGTCAGAATTTGATCATAGAAAACTGGGTCAGTTTAAATTTCATGTCACTAAAAATTCACAGAGAGTCGCAATTGTTCACCAGAAACACACATCTGATTTTTAGAGTCGCATCTGTTAATTTTGAGTCACATCTGTAAGTTTTGGGTCGCATCTATAATTTTTGAGTCGCATCTGTCAGTTTGGCTCGCATCTGATTTATATAGGTCGCATCTGGTTGTTTTGAGCCGCATCTGTAATTTCTGAGTCGCGCATGTCAGTTTGACTCGCATTTGTTTTGGAAACACCGCATGCGTTATATTCTGAGTCGCATCTGTCAGCTTGAGTCGCATCTGGTAATTTTGAGTTGCATCTGTAAGTTTGAACCGCAACTGTTAAATTTGGAACGCATTTGTCTGATTACCAGAAAACCAAAATTCACTGTCATTGTCCAGTTAGCAGGGTTATACCAGTTTCAGTGGTCTTCATACAAACAGTCTTTGAAACATAAACCTGAAACGATTTGCTCAATTTTGCATCCTTTAGGTTCATTTAGTCATTACCATAGTTGTCTTTAGTTAGAGTTTGGCTTCATCATAGGGTACATATCACCTTGCATTAGACTTTTAGAGAGGTCACTTTTACAAACTTTAGGAGTAGTCCACCATCTATACTCTAGAAAGGTCATAGTGTCAACGAAATCTGTCATTGAACCTAGTCTTATCATCATATACTTTGTCCTACAGAGAGTTGTCCTAGCTCATCAGTCTAGTTAGGAAACTCAACTTGTCTTTGATCTTTGTCCTACATTGGTTCCTTGACTTATCTAAATTGACACTTTGGTTTGACTTTAGGTAGTTGGTCCCTTCACCTTGGGTTTATAGAATTGATCATTTTAGGGTCTCACTTAGACTTCTTGCACCTTTAGAGTCTAGACTAGTATCATCATAGGACATCCCTTATTTTGCATAAGAAAACCCCAAAAACATAGAATAGAGTCATACAGTTTCTAGATATAGTTTTGCATTTCCCGCATATTGAGCTTGTCTTACATGGTTGAAACTAGGTCTAAGAGAAGAGAGAGAGAAAACATGTCGAACCCAAGCGAGTTCATCAACCCATTTTCTTCAAGACCTCATAAGACTCTATTAGACAAATTTACCACTAGAAACACTCAAGGACATGTTACAACAGAAGACATAGAGGCTGCCGCACAAGACCCTGAGTTTGCCTCTTTTGTAGATGAGTACCTAGCAAACGATCGTCAACGGTTCTTAGGAAAATTGCTAGCTGAAGGTGCTACCTTACCTCCAGGATTTGATATTAGTACCTTACAAACTCAACCTACACAAGGGACAAATACCACGACTGCTAGTACTACTATACCTCAAGTCAGCACGACTATGCCATCTAGCACATCTACACAGAGTACGACAGTCCATACATCCCCATTTGGTACACCTACCATGACATCGGGATTTAGTTTCACTATAGGGGCTTCATCATCTACCCCCTTCGGTCCTCTTAGTGGGAGTAAAAGACCTAAAACATCAGCCCATACATCTTATGTCGGTCTCACAAGTGTGCAATCAACAACCACACCTACTGCTAGCATTATAGGTACCTTGCCACAGTCGATGGCCATACCTAGTGCTCAGGTCACTAGTACTATACCAAGGATTACACAAACAGGGGGCATTCCCTCCTTCCAATATGGCAATCAAAATCCACCTTTCCAGACTAGCAGTCAAAATCAATTTACATCGGTTTCGAATCAGAACCCCTTTTCACAGATTGGTAGTCAGAATCTGTCTACCCAGATTCCAGGCCAAAACTATTTCACATCGGTTCCGAATCAGAATCCCTTTGTACAGAGTGGTACTCAGAATCCATTTACACAGAATCCAGGACAACATCAATCTATGTCGATTCCAAACCAGAATACATTTACCAACATTCTGAATCCAAATCCACCTCAGATGCCAATGTTCAATCAAAACCCATCACGAGACTTTGGATTTCAGAATACATATATGGATCCGCATAATCCTTCTAGCACATCTTTGACTCAAGTTGACGTCCTACAAACACAAATGCAGGCATTACAAATGCAAATGGATAACATGTCAGTGTCAACTAAGAAATCATTTTCACCAAAGGACATATGCCCATTCCTTTTTGATAGATCATTGTACATGACACCTTTCCCTCACGGATATGTCATACCAAATCTTCCTAAGTACAATGGCAAACGCAATCCAGTAGAACATATCAGGGAATTTTCTACCATATGCATTGATGTTGCTTACGACCCCACGTACCTTATGAGGCTATTTCCACGAAGTCTTGTAGGGGTTGCACTAGAATGGTTTTCGGGTCTAGATTCTGGCATTAGATCATGGGGAGATCTAGTCGAGAAATTTGTGGAGCAATTCTCCTTCCACATTGACCATGAGATAAATATAGCAACTTTGTGCCACACCACACAAGACGAAGGTGAAACATTCATTGCTTTCTTCTAGAGATGGAGAACTATTGCTAGTAGATGTCCTGTCGAGATACCTGAAAAACAAAAGGTTACAATGTTTCAAGAAAACCTTCATCCAAAACTCAGGAGTAACTTAAGGGTACATTGCTGCATATCTTTTTCGGAACTAGTGGAAAAGGGGGTGATAATAGAGAAGGATCTCATTGAAAAGGGTGAACTCAAGATGACAACACCCAATCAAAACATGGTCGTACAAAATGCCCCCACCGACAGAAACAGATTCTGGTCTCGCAACAAAAATGTCACCAATGATGGGGTGGTGGATGCTAAAACATTACAAGCAAGACCCCTCCTCACATTACAAGGACCTCATACTTTTTCTAACACGCTTAATGCTGTCAATCAACCTCCTAACATGGTCTCAAATACTCAACATCCACAACCAAGGAGATTCCAGAAACGTGAGTTCACTTCCTTAGGGGAACCCATTGAGTCGGTGTTCAAACAATTGTTACAACACAACCTCATACAACTGCAGGAACCAAGACAATACGATCCAGGACAGTTTAAACCAACTTGGTGGGATGACAACGCTTTTTGTGTTTATCATAGGACTAAGGGACATAACCTACAAAACTGTCGACAACTGAAGAACATCATACAGGACCTTGTTGACAAGAGAATCATTGAAGTTAGTGGACAAAAACAAAAGACATCGAACATTGATCATCAAGTCTTTTCAGACCCACTACATGACCATGGGAAAGGAACTGTCCCCAGTTCGAGTACTAAGACCAATATGTCAGCCAATTATGCGAATATAAAACATGACTATGATAGTGGCAAAATCATTCATTGCCTTCGCGCCGCCAATGACAACATCAATACCATTACTATCAAGGCTAGTCCGGAATGTGCGGTCAATACTCGTCGTACTAAGTTTGTTATCCAAGGCCCTCCATCACAGCAAGCATCACAACCTTCCAAGTTACAATATAACCTACTTGACCAGTTGGGGAAGACCCCAGCCCAAATTTCAATCTTGGAATTGTTGCGTATCTCCCTCGAGCATTGGTCTATCCTCGATAAGGCTTTACAGAACACCACGGTCCCTAATGACCTTGATGTCAATCGTTTCCAGGAGATGGTGGGCTACTTGACCAATAATCATCATGCCACATTTTTTGAACAAGACTATGCCACAGATAAGACGAACCACAATGACCCTTTACATCTAGAAGTCCTTGTTGATGACACCAAAGTTAGACGAGTTTTGGTAGACGGAGGAGCAGGGTTAAATCTATGCACTTTAAAACTAATTAAGGCATTAGGTATTTCAGAAGCATGCGTAGACACCACCAAGAGTATTGTCATTAAGGCTTATGATGATGAAGAAAGAAAATCAAAGGGGGTGGTAACACTTCCTATCAGAATTGGTCCTGCGATAATGGAGACAAAGTTCCAGGTCTTGGATCTCACCCTCCCTTATAACCTTTTGCTAGGTAGACCATGGATTCATGCCATGAAGGCAGTCCCTTCCACATATCATCAGTGCCTTAAATTCCCTTACAATGGCACCGAAATAACTATCGATGGTGATCCCGATCCTTTCCAGTATTGCACTAACCTAAAGGACATCCCTCAATGTCAAGTGCCAGTCAACCAAGAGGCCTCATCGTCTAATCCATCTTCTTATGTTGACCCATCCACGCTCACTCGAACATCTATTGCACCTTCACTTCCCACTACTCCTAGGGTTGAGATCCAAGACAAGGGTTGTGGAGAGTATTATATGAAGACTTCCTATTGTGTTAGCCACTTGGTCCCTCCTAAGTCATATGGTTTGCCTACAACAGGTAGGGGACAGTCTATAATCACTATACATGTTCCCCCCACAACAACTTTCACTAAATGGGGTGAATTAAGCAAAGAGGCTGTAGATACAGAAGATGTTACTTCCTGGCTGTATAAGGAAGATAATCAAGAACCCCTTTTACTTGCTCATATTCCTACAAGACTATATGGAAAGGGTTTCAAAATCATGCAAAGCAAAGGATATGATGGACAAAGTGGTTTAGGCTTAAACCAAGATGGCAGAATTGAACCAATATTTGTTTCTCAGTGGCCAAAAGGAGTAGGGCTAGGGTTTCAACCAATTCAGATTGGCGTTCCTAGTACTCCATTACCCTTACTTGAGGAAGTACGTGCTTCAGAAGACATTAAGACATCTCACGAACCAATAGACCAAAATCATTCTAACTCGCCTGACTCTAATGATTATGAGTGGGATTCCTTATCCTCTACTTCTTCCATGGACCTTGAAAAGTTATTTGGAGAACTTGACTTGCTGTTAAGTTCCTCACCAAATCCTTTAAATTCCTGTCCACCAAAGAAAATGACAAAAGAGGAGTGGTTTAAACACTACTATTGGGAATCGCTTGATCCTACCTCTTGGCAACCTGAGCCACCTCTCTCTGATTGTCAAACCTTGGCATTAGGCCCACCTATTCATCCACCTAGACCCAAACCCAAGAGCAAAAAGGACTTGGTACAAGACTTTTGTGATCACATGAATAATTCAATCCTTACCTTGACCCCATTAGATTTTGATAACTCTGACGATGACATGCCCTTAGTTTATCCCCAACTCATTGATTGGGATCAACAAGATACACCCGTTTTAGATACTTTTGAGAATGACGAAGCGATTGCTGAGTTCCTGGGATTACGTGAAGGCATACCTAATGGGGATCATAAAGCTGGTTTTACCATTGACTTGGACAATAAAGCATATTTTGGGGAATCTGTTCAACCCTCCAGTCGCAAAAATGAGAAAAAGAATAAACAAGATAAAAAGGACGAGTCTCTAGGTGAAAACCGCAAGGCACCTCTAGACAATGAAAAAGTAAAAAGAAAGGACGCATCCGAAGGTGAAAACCTCTCTGAGACGCCTAAGGATGGAGGTTTGAACATTCTTCCCATTACACAGGAAAAGTCACCTATGCTCGTGGAAGAAACTGTAGAGGTCAACATAGGCACAAAAGAGAATCCACGACTGGTTTATTTTGCAGCGTCATTGAAAACAGAAGAAAAGCCTGAGTTCCACAACTTCTTTGCATAGAGACAGATAAATTTTACTTGGTCATATGCGGACATGCCAGGGTTAGATCCTAAACTTTTTCTACACCATTTACCTTTACAACCAGGTGCCAAATCAGTGAAACAGAAGTTGAGAAAAATGCATCCACAGATTGCTTTATTAGTCAAGGCAGAACTTAAGAAATTGTTAGACGTTGGTTTCATCAGACCTATTGACTATGCAGATTGGATTTCCAATCTTGTACCAGTCACCAAACCAGCTGGGGGCATCCGCATCTGCACTGATTTTAGAGATATCAACAAGGCTTGTCCTAAGGATGACTTCCCTTTGCCTAACATAGACATGATAGTTGACATGACAACAGGATATGATATGTTGTCCCTTATGGATGGATTCTCAGGGTATAACTAGATAAAAATTGCAGTTGAAGATCAACATAAAACGGCTTTTACTTGTCCTTGGGGAACGTATTGCTGGAATGTTATGCCCTTCAGACTCAAAATGCAGAGCAACCTATCAACGCCATGACTACTATCTTTCATGATCTAGTACACACTTGTATGGAGGATTTATGTCATGACCTTATTGCAAAATCCAAAGACAAGGGCAGAACATTTACAGGTTTTAGACAAGGTATTTCAGAGACTGGAGAAGTATAATGTGAGACTCAACCCAAAGAAATGTGTGTTTGGAGTCAAGTCAGGAAAGCTGTTAGGTTATATCATTTCAAGATGAGGTATTGAAGTGGATCCGGCTAAGGTGAAATAAATCATGGACATGCCACCACCCAACAATCTCAGTCAACTAAGGACATTACAGGGAAGGTTGCAATCTATCAGAAGGTTTATAGTGCAACTAGCAGACAAGACACATCCTTTTCAACATCTTCTTCGGAAAGGAGTACCATTTGCATGGACAGCTAAGTGTGAAGAGGCTTTTCAATTGATTAAGGAATATTTACTTACACCACTTGTCTTAATGCCACCTATTGAAGGAAGACCATTGATTCTTTATATCACAGCAACCCATTCATCACTTGGAGCATTGCTTGCACAGAATGATGATGAAGGTCATGAAAGGGCAGTCTATTATATCAGCCGGACTTTGGTTGGTTATGAGCTAAACTATAGTAACATTGAACGTGCCTGTCTTGCAGTAGTATTTGCTACCCAAAAACTGAGGCACTACATGTTAAACCATCGTCAAATGTTGATTAAGCAAAATAGATCCTCCAAATATTCTCTCAAGAAGGCGCATTTAAATGTGATCGCCCAGCTAAGTGGGTTATGATACTTAGTGAGTATGATATCCAGTATGTAGAAAGAAAGGCTATTAAAGGACAGGTCATTGCTGATCAATTAGTTGACGCACCAATACAGGCAGATCACCCATTAGTGGCAGACTTTCCTGATGAGTTCATATTCACTTTTGACACAAACATAACATGGAAACTGTACTTTGATGGCTCACATACAAATCATGGTTCAGGGGCTGGGATATTGTTTATCACACCACAGGGTGATTCCATCCCTAAATCATTCAGTATTGCATTTCCATGCACTAACAACATGGCGGAATATGAAGCTTTAGTGATAGGTTTACGCATGGCAGTCAAGTGGAAAATCAAGAACCTACAGGTATATGGTGATTCTCAACTAGTAATAAGACAGGTAAATGATGATTATGAGACTAAGGATGAGAAGCTTGCTCCGTACAAGCGCATGGCTGATAGTTTTAAAGAGTAATTTGACAAAGTCAAGTTTCATCAGATACCTCATGTTTTAAACAAAGTAGCAGACGCTATGGCTACAATTTCCTCACTCCTTGACATTCCTAACAACGTGCCTAAGTTTGAGTTCTTGGTCGAACAGCTTTTGGTCCCCGCCTACGATATCCTAGATTCTGAAATGGTGTGTGACATTGTTGGTCCTGATTCCCCATGGTACAAAGAAATCTATGATTACCTTCATGCCGAAGTCATCCCCATTGGCCTATCCAATAACCAACGTAGGACATTCCTTCGCAAGTCAGCCAACACACCATCGCTTCTGAGACACCCTATATAGACGCCAGCTTTTAGACAATACTCATCAGATGTCTTGATTCTACCGGCACAAGCAACCTTTGCATGGGGTGCATTGAGTGGCATATGTGGTCTCAGTCTCTAGCTGTCCTACCTTAGCTAAAAAAGATTGAGACCGGGTTATTATTGGCTCACCAGGAAAAAAGACTCCCCATGTCTTTGTAACAAAATGTTGCCAATGCCAAGTTCATGGAGATTTGATACATGCCCCAGCACAGGAGCTCCGTCCTATCACGCCACCATGGCCTTTTGCCCAATGGGGACTCGACCTCATAGGTAAGATCCACCCCACCTCATATAATGGACACAAGTTCATTATCACTGCCATTGAGTACTTTACGAAGTGGATTGAAGCCATTCCTATGACATACATTACCGGCACATAGATTTCTAGATTTATCTTAAACTATATCATCTATCAGTATGGTGTCCCTCAATCTATAATCACTGACAATGGCCGCCCATTTAAGAACCAAGAAGTCCATCACTTGTGTGATCAATTTCATATTCAACATCACTTCTCTACTCCATACTACCCACAAGGTAACGGCCAAGTGGAGGCGTCTAACAAGACCATCATTAGAATCCTCAAGAAGACTGTCAATGATGCTGGTCGTGACTAGCATTTACAGCTTAACCCTGCCTTATGGGCTTATCGTACAAGTATCCGTGATTCCACCGTGCTAATTCCCATACCACTTGTCTTGATCCGCTTTCATTTTGCCTATTGAGGTCGATTCCTTCCCTAAGGGTATCCCCGAAAGGCCACGCTTATGATGAAGAGTATCGAAAGGTCGACTCCATGAAGCTAGAATTCCCTGATGAGTGTAGGATAAAAAGGCACTAGACCATCTTCACATATTAGAACCGCCTTTGTCGTGAGCTATAACAGAGGGTCTTTGGGGCCAGAAATTTTGACATTGGTGACCTGGTTTTAATGGAGAACCCAAAGAATCAAGGCGTAAAGAGACAAACCAGAAAGTTTGAAACCTAATTGGTTGGGACCTTATGTTGTTACGGAAGCTTTTGGATCAGGAGTGTATCAACTCTCTACTCCTGAAGGCGAACCACTATCCTCACCAATCAATAGTATGCATCTGAAGAAGTTCTACGCATAGCTTTTGGGAGCCTTTGTCTTATTTAGCAAAAATACAAAAAATCAAAAAATAAAAATAGTGGGAATAAAATCAATAAGGTGAAAACCTGGCAAACAAGCGTCTTGATAACACCAAAAAAATTAGTTAATATGAAAAATAGTAAAGACAAATCAATCGTCCAATGGTGAAAACCACTTCGGTGGCGCTTTGGATAGGTACCATGGTGAAAACCTGGCAAACAGGCGCTATGTGTACTCAACTCTACTCCTTTGTCTACTATTATTCTAATCTATCTTGTATATACACCACTTCCCTGTACATAGCACACCTCATTATACATAGTCCCTTATCCCTGTACATAGTCTCTACCGTGTATATAGCCCACATTCGTGTACATAGTCCACTATCCTATATATATCTTTTACCTTTTATGTCCATCACTTGTATATATCAGTCCTAATAAGTGGTAGTCCTTTCCATAGCTTGGAACGATTGACATCGAGAGAATTTCATATCCCCCATCTCACCCTATTCATAGTCAATTGGTCTTATATTCGACTGGGGGCAAACACTTGACATGTGTCATATTGGTTCTTACATTGGTTGTGTTGAAGACGTCAAACCATGCAAAATCCACGAACATCGCAAAATGACCTGAGAAAACACAAAAATATCAGAAAACTTCAAAAACACAAAAAAATCAAAACATTTCAAAAAATCCAAAAATAGAGTCAGAGTCAGTCACACTTGTCAGTCTTTGTCATCATGTCGAACTACGTTGCCTCTGCGACTGGACGTAGGCAAGGCCATCTGCCGATGTGCCCCCGAGGCATTAGGTCAGTCAGTTTAGGTTTGTTTGTACAAAGTCATGCGTCAATCCATATGTCTATATGACAAGGTCATTGGTAGTGTCGAACTATGAGGTCTCTGCGTGTACAACGTAGGCAAGGCCATCACACGATGAGCCCCCGAGGCCACACTAGGTCAGTCCTTTAGGGTTTGTCGTCACACACAGTCAATTGTCTGTATATCATATCAAGTCATGCATCAATCTGGTGAACAAGTCAGCAATGTCTCTAAGTCAAATCAAACAACTTGCCAAACAAAACAATTCAACCAAATCAACCAACCGTCTGCTACAGGATGTGTCCTTCTTGGAAACAGACGTTATCAAAACAATCAACCTATGTCTTATTCAGGATGAGTCCTTTTCCCTTATAATTCCATAAGGTCAAATAACTCAACATAGCCTTACACAAGTTACAACATCAATGACATCAAACTTAACGTCTTATACGATACATGTCTTTCTGAAACTAGGCTTTGTCATGCCTTATATAGATAGTCATAACATCTAAACCAGATTCATAGTCTTATTCGGTATGTGTATCTCCTACACTCAGGATTTATCAATAAATCCTTTTATCAATCAAAACAATCAAACAAACAGATCATGTTTTGGAAAATATTTTCATTGGCTTATTGACTTTATGGCTTATTTATCTTATCATTTATCTTGAATTGATGACTAGGATTCATGTTACTAGCTTTCTCAATGATGTCCCATGAAGGATTTAGAGAAGCAACGACGTATCAGAATTCTATTTTCTTTGACTGCTGTCTGTCGATTGTCTTTTAAATTTGATTTTGAGTCATGTTACTAGTTTCCTCAAGGATGTCCCATGAAGGATTTAGAGGAGCAATGACGTCTCATGACCTATCTTTTCTTTTGTTTGCTGTCTATGGTTTGTCCTGACAAAAAGACTGGGGCAACTTGTGTCCTTAGTATGAGTTAGTGACAATCCTTGTCTGTGACTCTATTTTTAGCAAGTGGATGACCTTGCACACCTTGATTTATGTCATATCCTAGTGTTTGTCTCCATTTGTATTAGTCTCGCCCAATGATGATAAAGTGCAATACCTTTTGTGATACGGTAAAATATCAAAGATTCCTAACACTAACATTTATCTTCTGTCTTTTCATTCTTTGTCGATCTTCCATTCCGCATTAACAATTCTTCTTTCTTGCATTATGACAGAGTCCTGTGACACAAAATGGTATACATCATCCTGCATCAACATACATGTTAGAAACATACATATATATAGGCATATGTCACATTTAGATTATCATGGCATAATAGACAATAATCATCATTTAACATTACATATCATAAGTAATAAACTGTAAATACATACATCATATTATATTTGTATAGCATCACATGTCATTATACATCTAACATCACATTGCATCTCATAATCATATAGAATCATATGTCATATAGAATCAAATTTATTGCATTAGTTGCATAAACAACATAAAGTACATACAACCATCCATCACATAGGCATATCATATAAACATCACATGTATAAATCAAGACTGCATAATCAATAAATAGACAATGCATATCATAAGAATTGCCGCCAAAATATTATATACATATCGCTCATATGTGTCACATCACAATGTCATAATGTATCATAAATACATGGAAGCCCGCAGGCTATCGGATCAAAATACAATGTCTCAAATGGACCTCAAAACTGTATCTCTGTCCTGAACTGCCACTGCCACCATGTCGAGAGTGTGTAGGAGACTGATGCTGGGAACCTGCTGATCTCAGAGCTGTGGGAGGTCTGTCATATGGCCCTGCTCTGCGTGGCTGATCCACTCCCTCTGTGCTAACTGCCCATGTGTGGGTCCTGGTCTGAGACCTACTCTGTGCTGCTGAAAAGCTGGGAGCCCGTCTCTCTAAGGGAACCTCTGCCTCATACAAGTCTCGGTAGTATCTCTCCCTCTCGCCGGCTCTGACCAACTCTCTAGAAAATGCTGTTGATGGTCCTGTACATAATGTCCTGAGCTCTGTGAATCTCTGCTCAGTCTCCTGCCACCGGGCTACAGCCTGATCTCTCTCCATCGATGCTCTATCTCTCTCTACCCTATAGGCATCTCTCTCTACCATCAACACCCTCATCTGCTCCTCTAAGGAGGCAACCTGGGCTCGTAATATATCAGTGTCGGGCACCTCCGCCTCTGTCTCATCCTGGCGGACCCTGTCTCGCCCATCCTCCTCCTCGTCCATCTCCTCTAGGATCTGATCCCTGATCTCTCTCTCGTGATCATCCTCCTCCTCATCATCCTCCTGGTAGGCACCTAGCAATCCAAGGGCATCAATCTCTGCCTCCTCTCCCACTGCCTCCTCTCCAACGACCTCCTCTGCAACTACCTCCTCGACACCTGCCTCTGCCTCTACTGGGATGTCAGGGATGTCTGGGATAACTGCCTCAACTGGCTGCTCCTCCTCAC
Source organism: Sequoia sempervirens (assembly GCA_007258455.2). Taxonomy (NCBI): domain Eukaryota; kingdom Viridiplantae; phylum Streptophyta; class Pinopsida; order Cupressales; family Cupressaceae; genus Sequoia; species Sequoia sempervirens. The sequence goes on along the minus strand of VDFB02252616.1, from coordinate 505,227 downwards.
CACCTCTGGCCACATCTAGCATGGCCACATCCTCCTCTCCTCCCCTCTCCTCTCAGATCGGTGACAAGGCTGCTCCTCATCCTCATCGACCACGCCTCCCTCTCCTACCTCCACGTCGGCCACCTCTGCCATCATCCCCACCATCACCTTGGCCTCCTCTACCTCCTTGACCACCTCCTCTATTGTTTCTGCCTCTGGGACCTCTAACACGCTGCTCTACCGGTGCTGGCTGCCCTGGATCTGTCAACGGAATTGGCCTGTGCAATGCCCACCACTGATCATAAGCTGGGGTCATCCCTGGATCTGCTGGTCCACCCCTCCATCCCCATGGCTGCGCCTATAATCCATCAATGTCTGCCTCTACAGTGGCGACTGGAATCTCTAGCCCCCACAGCAGGACCTCTTGTGAAGACCGAGCAAACTCTGCTCTCCCTCGAGGTACATCCTGTACCTCTCCATACTGTCTCAGGACCCGGTCCGACAACTGCCGCTCTATGATGTGCATATGGGACACTGTCCGTCCCACTAAATACTGTGTCTGTCGACAAAATGGAAAATGCTCGCCCTCATCTGACCACACCTCGCAGCCTAGGTACGGTCTCCATGTAAACTCCTGCATTAGGTCTATAGCGTGTCTATAATAGCCCGTGTCTCCAATGTGGTGTTGTGTGGTGGCTCCCGCATACCGAAAGGCGTATGGCACTCCACGAGCTAGATCTACTGTCACCAGTGGTCTAAAAATAGCAATATGCTCCCACACCCATACCATCAGGAGCGTGGTGCCACAGCTCATCGACTGCGCCTCTCTATAGGCAATGTCATGAAGGTGGAAGTATAGCATCCCCAGCACACACGAACCGCAAGCATATACAACTCGGTGCTCTAGCATGCCCACTAGCATCTCACCCCATCCCACAGGGAATCCATGACCTCGGCGATCAGGCAGTACAATACCACCTATCAATGTCACTACTAGACAGTCTAATTGTCTATATCTCTGGGCCAATACCCGCCATCTAATCTCATAGTCATCAACCCCTAGCTGTCTAACATTAGCATGGGGGTAATACCTACACATCTCAGCTATACCCCTTTGGGTATCATAGACCACCCATGTCCCTCTAATCGGTAGCCTCAAAATCTTATACACATCCTCCAAAGTCACTATGGACTCTCCAGTCGGAAGGTGGAAGGAAAACGTCTCCGAGTGCCACTGCTCGCAAAGTGCTGTCAGTAAACCCCGATTTGCCCTAATCTGGGGCATATCGGTCACGTGCAACAAACCCAAATGCCATAGAGTCCGTCGCTCGGCCGGTCGTAGGCTGTCTCTGAATTAAAACGTCGTGGGTCTCGACTCACGTGTGTAGATAGGGTCAAGAACAACCTGCAACACCATGCCTCATGTTAGCCTGAATCATCTACCCTAGTGAAAAATGAATGTTTTGACATAAAATGCAAATGCATAGTTATTTTGCGGATGCATCATTTTTTTAACACATGCGTCGCTTTTATACAAATGCGGTTCACAAATTACATATGCGTCATGATTAATCAAATGCGGCTGATAATCATCACATGCGTCGTAAAAATGACATTTGCGGTGCAAAATGACAAGTGCGTGTCTACATATTCTAATGCGTCGCTAAACATGCAAGTGCGTTGCAAAATTCCAAATGCATTTCAACATAAACAAATGCGTATAATAAAATGCACATGCGTAGCTAAATTTCAAATGCGTATCAAAATGATCAAATGCGTTACAAAATAAACACATGCGGTTATTTTCTAAACTAAGCCTAACCGGTCGGCGTTAAAATGCACATGCGGATTTTCGCAAGCAGATGCGTCGTTCGCGCATACAGATGCGGTGCAAACTAAAATGCGACGCACAACTAAAAATGCAATAAATACCTTAAAATGCGCACAAATAAAAAAAAAATCAAAAGACAAGTTTTAGGTCCATACCGGGGGGTCCGTGCCGGCTGGTCTCTGGAACGTCCTGATCCTGTAGGCACGATGATGGGTGGCTGGAATTGGAGACATCCTCGCTGAAAGTCAGAGCAAAATTTTGAAATCTCTAAGCTGGGTGGGTGCAAATGAATAGTTTTTCACCCTAATTCCAATATATACCTAGGGCTTAGGTGGCATTTTCTTCCTACTGGCCGTGTAAACTTCCATTTTCTATCATCCCGCATCTGCCCTCCTGGCTTCCAAACCTACCTACCAACTCAGATTATTGTATTTCACCATTCATTTAGACTAATTCCAAGATTTCCAAATTTTTCAATAACATTTCTAAAATTTGTCAATTCTCCCGAGGGGGCATATCACTCTTCACCGTTTAACTGCTTGATCAGTATATTTTCGATTTTTCTTTTGACACAACTTCTAAAACGACATTGTATCAAAGAGGGCAAATGTAGACACCTAACTTCAAGTTATTAGCCCCATGACTTTCTATTCTTCATAATTTTATTCTTTCGAGGGTCAGTGATTAAATAATGTGTCAATTATTTAATTAATTCATCTTTATTATTAATTCTTCCTATTAATTAAATAATCTTAACATTTAATTAATTCACACTTTTCTTTTATTCATTCACTAACAAATAAACGCTTCTTATTTAATTATCTTACTAATTAACCTTATTCTTCCGGTTAAATTAAATAAATTATTATTTATTTAATTATTCTTCAAATATCGAGTTTTGAATTAAATGAATTATTTAATTCATTAATTCTATTTTAACACATTCTTCTATATTTTAGATAATTATGTGAGTTATCTAAATATTCACTTTTACTCAACTCAACATCTATTTTAATCGTTCAGTTAACTATTGACTTAATGTCTGAGTGGCGTCTTCGAGTAATCTCTTCGTCTAACCATTCAATCATCCACTTCTAACTCAATTGCGTGTACATGCGGATTAATTAAATATTCTTATTTAATTAATTAAGTGTTGTGCATGCGTTTGAACAGAGAGTTGCTTTAATCAATCTTCATCTTTGTCATGCAAAGATATTTCTTATGTTTTCGAATGCCGAACTGAAGATTAAATCATTTATTTAATCTTTAATTCTATTTCTAATTCGAATCACTCGTGTCAATTCTATCAGTTATCTGAATGCATGTCTAATCAGTCAATCTCAACCGTCTGTTGATCTTTCAATCTTGGCATGTCGTTCGAATAATCAATTTTCTATAAATTGATTTGTCATTCTTCATTCCAATCTCTCTCATGAATTTGATAACTTTGGAGAGCACTTTTGTCTTGAATCTTCGATATTTTGCCAATCACTATCTTAGGCTATACTTGCACAAATTACTTGAAAATCTGAGGGCAATTATACCATACAAGCGAAATGGAGAAGGGCAATCGAGATAATTCATGGAAATATGTTTGGAATTGGTGAGATTGTTCTAGTTTTAATCACGTTTTTACTTTCCCATGTTCTTTGTTGCTTAACGTATGAATTTGCATTCTAGATTTAGTATTTGTATGTATGTGTGCTTCTAACGATCTAATCTTTCTTGTTTCTATTGTGCAAAAGGCTTGTTTCATTTTCAAACGTTACAAGTAAATAATGTCATAACTTGCTAGTAGAACATACAAGAGCCAAACATTATTTTTCAATTAGTGAATAGCATGTTTCATAATCAATTAAGGTGTGGCTAATGTAATAAACAAGGTTCTCTTTACCATGATCGTCTTGTTGAGCCAAAGATGTTGCAAGAGCATGGGTAGATGCAACGAAGTACAAAATAAATGGCCTATGCGACATAGCTGGTTGTAAAACAAGTGGAGTAGCTAAATATTCCTTTAGACTCTCAAAATCCTATTTAGAATCTATTGGAACTGTAAATTTCTCAAAATTTTCACAAGTTTTCCATAACCTTAAGTTTCCATATGGTCCTCATCATAAGCACAAGGGTTTGTTTTCATATCCTTTTGTTCACACTTTGCATATTTTTCCCCCATGGAATCCATTGGGTCATGAATTTTTTACATTCTAGTTCATATTGGCATGAGAATACCATTGTCTCCCCGACCCATTGTGCATTTTCTACTAACATGAGTCTATGTTGCCTTTCGGCAAGACTCATTTGATGTCACAACGATCAAAATTTTCTTGTAGACAACATTCGGCAGAAGTTCTTCACGGTCTCGGCGAAAGAGGTTGATTCACATTTCAGCAGGAGTCTGGTCATCGATATAATGTTTCACCGAGTGCTTTGTGTCTCGACGACTAGCTTGAATGAGGATACATCGGCAAGAGTTGCGGTTCGATATATGGTCTTGGTAAGATCCCTATGTCTTTCCAACCGACACATTAAATGATCATTTCGGCCAAACTTGTTGGTATCAGCATAATGTTATAATGATCTTGATGTGTCTTACCGATTTTCTCATATGGACTTACTTCGGCCAGAGTCATGGCATTCGGGATAGAGCCTTGGCGAGACCTTGTTGTCACACCGACCGGTGGCGAGAGGATTCTCATTAGTAAGAATTAAGAGCTTCATTGAAATTTCATAGCGATCTCCATATGTCTTATTGACTTGACACAAAAAGGTTATATCGATATGACTTACTGACATTCAGAGGGAGGTCTTAGTGACTTCGTTGGGTTTCACCGATAAAAGGCAAAAGGTCTCTGTCGATGAGAAAATCAATTGGTCTCAGTGAGTGACCTCCGGTCTCACTGATGGAATATAAAGAGGACTCTATCGGTATGAAAGTAATATTGTCTTGGCGAACAGGTGTGAGCTCAGAGCTTTAGGTATAACAAGGAGAACTCTATGTGATGTCTCACCGATAGTTTGAAGTTACAGTGACATATATGGGACAGATGGACTCGTTGGTGAGATAACCCATATGTCACAGCAACATACATGATTGATGAAGTATTTCGGTGAAACATGGTATGCTCTATGAGAGGTCTTGCCAATCTCAGAATGTTACGGCGACTGTGAATGAAACAAAAGAACTCATCGGTGAGAGATATCTTATGTCTCAGTGATTGGAAGGAACGTAACATGGGGTTCTCGATGAAACATAATGTATGTTGTATGACATCTCACCGATGACATATGATCATGGTGAAACACAAAGGGGAAAAAAGGATACTTCTTGACTTCGGCATAGCGAACAAATGGTCATGGCGAAAGTTAACAACACAAAGAACAGAGGAACAGGGGATGACTAATGATTGACGATTGAATTGCCTTCAGCATACTTTCTAGTTGTCTCAGCGACTGCTCCATTGGAGATTAATAAAGACTCATGCACTGTGGGCCAACATATAAGGATTTCTAAATGCTATTGTGGGCCGACATGTGAAATGTACCCGAACTCTACGGTTGAAGCATTTTGTTTCCTGTGTTGGTGTATAAATATGCACTCCTGGTTATAATTAAAGGGGGGAGATTTTTAGAGATCATATTTTAGATAAAATACAGTAGGTAGAGATGGATACAGTAGAATAAATTTCTCAGAGCAGAGACTATGGTGCATGTTTTCAAATGGCAATTTCAATGAAATTTAGCTGGTGTGGTAACTTATTTCTGATGTCAATTGTTTGTTGAATTTATTGAAAAGTATTGCTAAGCTATCTCCAAGCTAATTCTTTTTAGTTGTTTAAATTGATATAACAAGCTTATTTTTAGTTTATCAATGCACATTTGTTGTATTTGTGTAGTTATTTAACTAGTTCTCTCAAGAAGAGATTAAATCCTTTTAGTTGATCACAGTAATCAGGGAGATTCATCTAGAAATATATGCCAGCAAATTTGAGTTTCTGCTTGAATAATTTGCCCACTTCCGTTTCATTTGACTCTGCATACCCAATAAGGAACTGGTCTCTACAATTTCATCATTTGGATTCATTCAATTTCTTTACATCTGTTTTACATTTGTTAATTGAGCATTTTAGGATTTAGATCAGAAGATTGCTATTGCTATCAAGTTTGGTTTCATTTGTTCACTTCCATCTGCCATTGTGGACAAATCATCGCAAGAAGAATAATCATAAGTCAAGTCTGCTTCATTTAGAAAGGTACACCCGCCTAGGTTTAGCAGTACCTGAAGAGTAGAAGGTTGAGTTCTCTTAACCTTTTTTGTTACTCTAAAGCGTATCAAGAGATTGGCAGCCTCTTGAGGTATTCCGCCTACGTTTTTGAGAGCTAATACAATCATCATCCCAATCGAAAGGAACACCCCTTTTAAGAAGACATGTGAAAGGTAATGTATGATCGGCTAAGGATGTGACAAAACGTCAGATAGCTTGAATGCATCCTTGAAACGTACATAACTGAGAAACGTTCTTTGGAGGATGCATGTGAATAATTGCATCAATTTTATTTATGTCCACCTCAATGCCTCTATGAGATATGATAAATCCTAAGAGTTTACCACTATCTACACCAAATACACACTTTTTCTGATTCAATCGCATGTTACATTGTTTGATTCATTCAAATATTTTGCTAAGAACATTTACAATGTCCTGTCGAGTTATGGATTTAGAAAGAATATCATCCACATAATCTTCCAATATTTTTGTGAATGTAATCATGAAATATTAATTTCATTTCACGTTGATAAGTTGTGCCAGTGTTCTTTAAACTGAAGCGCATCACAACCCAACAAAATTTTCCCCAAATAGTTGTAAAGGAAGTTTTGTATTGATCTCGAGGATTAATAAGGATTTGATTATAACCAGAGAATCCATCCATGAATGAAAAAAAATCATGTCTAGCAGTTGAATCCACGATCATGTCGATATTAGGAAGTGAAAAATCATCTTTTAAAGAGGATTTATTCAAATCTTGAAAAACAATACACATCCTAATTTTATTATCAAGTTTTGCAACTATGAAAATGTTTGAGATCCAAGGAGAATAATCAATAGGTAAAATGAAGCTAGCAAGAAGTTTCTCAAGTTCTTCTTTAACACGCAAGGCCACATTAGGGTGCATTTTACAGATCTTTTAACAAACAGTTTTAGCATTGTTATCAAGGACAATATTATGCATCAGAATTTTTGGGTCAATTCCTGGCATGTTAGAGTATTTCCAAGAATTTTTTTTAGGAAAATCATGAAGTAAAGTAGTTGTATCTTCTTGTTCTTCATCATCAAGGCACTTCCCGATTTTAATAACTTTATCTTGATCATTAATTCCCATAAGTACATCAATCGTATCACCTAAAGGGAGTGCATTGGAATTAGGACTTTTAGATTCCAAAAATTCTTCATTGATATCACCTTTTTCGTGCTTGGTAACATTTATAGCATGAGTAATTTGTTTAAGGGAAGAATATGAGGATGAGGTACCGTAAACACCAAGTATGTGTTTCAAGGCCTCATACTATCGACATGCAACCATGAAGGTGGGAGGTTGGATCAAGCCAGTCAGGATGAGTAATGGTAAGTTTGTGTTGTGGTTGACGTGATCACATTAATGTTTAAGGATGGTCATTGAGTAGCTTTAGTTGTTTGAAAAAGAAAAAAATCCCAATCCCGTTAAATTCATTTCTTGCGTATTAGGTTCAATAGTAACACAAATACCTTGTTCATGTTTTCCACATCCTTTTCTAGTATAACCCAATTGCTTCACAAATTTATAACCTTTCCCATAAAGTCTTTCCATTTCACGTGGGGTAGGTGGGGATTGATAACCTATCTCATCAAATTTTGTTGTGTATGTTGCATTTTCATCCATATTGTAAGAGATAGATGTTTGAGACAACTTGGAAAATTTTTGAGTGGACATAATGGTTGGTTGGTCAGGATTTTCATCTTGCTTTTGCATAAGTGTGTATTCGCCCATAAATGAGGGTGTGAATTCTAAGGATCCCCAATCATCACCAAATAATTTAGAGGCCAATTTTGTGTCATTATGTTCAATTTCAAGAGGATCAATGTGAGAGGTTAGGATCAATTTTTTCAAAAGACTTGTAACCCCTTTTTCAAGATGCAAGTAGCTTTTAGGCTAAGGATAAATTTCAATTTGATATATGCAATTGTTATAAAAATAATTCATGATATGGTGAAGGGTTTAAGGTACTGAATTCATCTCATGAATCCAATGTCAGCCTAAAAGAAGATTATATGAGAGATCATATGGCATGACATGGATAAGAGTCTACAAAGTAACCACTCCAACTATAATAGGTAAAGTTATTATCCCAAGTGGTTGTTTTGTTGTGTTATCAAATCCTTGAATAGAAATAGAATCCGGTATTATTTGTGATCTATCCACTTTTAATTGATCAAGAAGACTCACACTACACACATTAAGGGTAGAACCATTATAAATGAGAGTACATTTAATACCTGTATGATGAAATTGAGCAATGATCATAAAGGAATCATGCTGTTTTTGTAACTACAAAGGAGGGAGCTCATGTTGATGAAAGGTAATATCAAGACTATGCTTTTGAACAAGAGTTGCCACATCACTCGAAGTAGTTCTAGGAGGGATTTTTATTTGTTTCAAAGCAATTTGAAGAATGGTGTTATAACTTGGTGAAGTTTGAAGCAATTCCCAAAGAGAGATTTTAGTAGGAGTATTCTTTAATTTTTCAACAAGATCATACTCCTTTGTAGGTGGGTTATAATGAGGAGCACTAGGAGGATTAGGTAAAGGTAGTGATGGTGGAATGATTTGTGGTGGTTGTGGGTTATTTTTTGTATTATATGTATGAGAAATAGTATCATTACTAGATTGATGTGATACATTAGAGGGATGGAGGGGATGTGAGGGTGGATAAAGGATAAGTTTTGGTTTATTGGAAGGATGGAGTGAATGTGAAGGTGCATAAAGGATGAGTTTTGGTTGAACTACATGAATGTCCTTAATTATTAAAGGTATCACTACAAACCATAGTGGATGAATTGGATGAGATGGAGTCTTGAAGAGACTTATCTAACAAAGCAAAATCATCACTCCCAAAAGGTTGTAAAGGTGAACAATCATCAACCCATTTAGGATCTATTTAAGGAAAGCAGTAGAGGTATGAGCATTTATTAGCGCAAGGTGATTACCACAAACCTTAGTGGATGGCTTATGTGAGATGAAGTCTTGGAGGGCTTCAGCTAACAAATCAGAGTCATCACAATCAAAGGGTTTGAGGGAGGGTGTTTTGGTAGGGGTTGAAGGTTTCTCATTAAAAACATTAGAGGATGAAGTGAGTGACAAGACACCCTTAAGGGTTTCATCTAGCTTAACAACATCATCACTACTAAGTGGTTTGGATGAGATGTTATTACGAATTTGAATCATATGTTTAATGGGACCATTTGAGGTATTGCTTGATTGGTATTGGAGATTTTCTATAGTTTCCTCAATGTAAGCTGATCTAAAAGGACTACAAAAGATAACTGAAAATGGAACTTGTAAAATTCTAAGACTATCCATAAATTCCATGAAAAGAGATGAAATATATGCTAAGAAGACAAAGAAGACTTAAACTAAAACAGAAAGGAAATGATAGGAAATAGAAAGATGCAATGAAAGAAATTAAATTATAGAAATTTTGATATAAAAAAATGGAAAGGGATTGATTCACGTTAGGTGGCAATGGCGAATGAGTCCCAGGAGATGACTTTTTTGATGTTTTTATGATTTTTTTGTGGTTTTTTGTAAAAAAATGAACTTTATACAATGCAAATTCAGAATACAAATACAAAAATGAAAAGGAATGAAATAAGTTAAAGGAAAGAATGCTTTTACTAATGCAATGTTTCTAAGAATCCTAAAACAATGCAAGAGCCTATAATAATGAAGACCTAAGATGCAATTAGGAAGGGAAAGCAAAATGTTATTATGTTGAGATGTCATGTTCACCAAGATGTGACATAGATTTTGGGAACCCTAAGGATGATTTCTCTTACACTTCTAGGGTTTTTCACCTAAAAGGAGAGAGATCTAGGCCCAAAATGCTTGTGTAACACTCAAATTAGGATGTATGCTATATGATATAATGTAAATGAACTTAACTAAATGCAATTAACCGATTAAAATGAACTAGAATGAATGCAAAGCTAAGATTTATGCCTTGTTTAAAAACACAACATGATATGCAAAAAGATTGAAAATGATGAATGAAATGCAATTTTTCACTAAATAGAAGATTATTTCTCAGAATGTGTGCACCTTGGGAAAATCAGTCCCAGATCGGGACTTTTTTGTTTAGAATATGTTTTCTAACAGTTAAGGATCTAAAATAGCATCTGAAGTTCAATTCTACACCTTAGGTGGGACTCATTCACCAAGCATGGTGAATTAGTCCTCTTTCTAATTTTTGCAAACTCAAAACTCAATTCTATATTTTTACACTTGCACAACAAATTTTGACAGAAACCCAATTCCATATCTCAAAAAATTCCTACCAAACAGCTTAAAAGAGTTGATCTAATGGGGGGTTTTCCTTAGTCAAACCCCTAGGTATGTAATTAAACCTTGAATAGAGAAAAATCTGCATAAACCCTAGCCTTAGATGTATTAAAGACCAAGAAAAGTTGAATCATGACAAAAACCTTATTCTATTGTTCTAGAATAAGATATGCAAGAATGATTGAAAGGATGCAAGATCTCTACCCTCGAAACCTTACAACACATGAAACATGGATAAAAAATGCATGCAAATGCTAAATAAACACATTGCAAACCTTAGTATGAAGATAGAGTAAGAATGGAAGATGGAATCAATAGGAAACCAAGTCCTTAGGCATGATTTGGTGGCTAGTTGCACCTCTTCACCATATATTTCTTCATGATTCACCATAGGCATCCATCATCAACCCTTTGCAATGTTGGATCTTGGCAAGATTAGTGAGCTTCAAGACCTGCAAAAACCCTAGTTTGTTGTCCTAAAACTTCAACTTTTTCTTATGAAACTTGTTGTAGAATGATTTTTTCTCTTGAGATGATAAAAAGTGATCAAAAAGTTATGTAAAATGAATTGAAATGTGTATTTATAGGCAAAAACATCTTCTTTTCCCCTTAATTAGACCTAAGAGGCCAAAATTCACCAAAAATAATAGTTAAATTGATTAAATTCCTACTTAAATTGGAACTTTCCCTCAAAGGGGACTCATTCACCACCCTTGATGAATGGGTCCCACCAAAGGAGACTCATTCACCCAAGGTGGTGAATGAGTCCCACTACTATTGTTTGAGAGTGGGTTGTCAGGGTATGGTGCTATTAAATGTTGTTTGTCAGGTTTTATGTGATTTCAAATGTGAAATGAGCCTCTAGATCAAAGTTAATAGGTCTAGAGGGCCTATAAATTTTGTTTTGAAGGGGAAATGATGTGAAGGGGTCAAAAAGTAGATCTAATTATCCATGAAATTGTCTCTTTTCTTAAGAGGGTCCAATTTTCTACGGCACAAAATGCATTTGAAATGAAACAAAATTAAGCTAGATCAAATGCATTGAATGAAACAAAAACTTAGTAAACTAAAACAAAGATCTAACAACAGCAAACAAAAGTGTAGAAACAAGGTTTTTAATATTGTAAAATGCAATTTTAGGTTTGACATAGGACTAAATCACCTAGAGGGGTGTATTAGTCCCAGTTAGGATTTTTGAAGGGTTCAAATGTTGAAAAACAATCAACATAGAATTCCCATAAATTAGGTAAGACAACCTATATCAAGACTAAATTGCCCAAAGGGGTGAATGAGTCATAGATTAGGGTTTTGACACTAAATTCAACAAATTCTGAGTGAATGTTAAGGTTTTTGGTTTTTATGTTCAAATGAAATTTAATGATGCAAGATGCAAAAATGCAACCTATATATGCACTTTCACTAATGTGAGATTTAGAAGCCCTAATTGCAAATTAACTAGTGCAAGATCAAATGAAAAGTTAATGTAATCTAGATCTAGAACAGAAATGTACTGCAAATCAAAAATAAGGTTTCCAAAGGCTAGGTTCACCAAAATGAACAAAATAAAATAGGGTGGTCCACCTTTTAGGAGATGGACCACATAAAAAGGGAAAGGGAGACCTCTTATTTCGCTCTTAGTTCATTCAAGGAAATCCTAGAGGTCTCAACCTATTGATTTAATTGAGAGAAGGGGTTGCTATAAGGTCTCCTTAGGTGTAATTAAACAAAGGGGGTTCACCACTAAGTAAAGGCTTAGAAAGAATGAAATGCAAATCTAACTATGCAACCTATAAAGTGAAAATTAAAATCAGAATAATGAACTGTAGATAAACAAAGGTGCACCTAGAAAACTAGAGATTCCTAAAACAATGCGTGTAATCTTGAAATTATGACTTTTGATGTGAATTGAGACTCGTACACTAGGTTGGGAAATTTAGTCCTAGTTTAGGGTTTTGGGATAAATTTGGAATATACATCTACTAAACCAAGATCTATAGGAAATGACTGAAAAAGTGGTATTACATACTAGGACTCATATGCCCAAGGTGGCGATTTAATCCCAGTATTAGGGTTTGGATGAAACTCTGATATCCTCTAATGATCTTCTATAGCTTCTCTCCTGTCTGATCTCCAAGTTTGAAACTTTGGATTCTAGCCTATAGGTGACTTTTCGTGAAGATGACAACTTCTTGAAAACTTTAACAACTTTCTTCAATCTTGCAACTTAATCTTCAAAGGATTTTCAAGCCTTAAAACACCTAATTTTTCAATCACACATGTAGAGGAGAGAAAAATGTTGTTTTGTTAGTGGATAGGGGTTTGCCTTGGTCAAACCCCACTTTGGTAATCAAACCTTGGAATGAAATGAAATAGAATGAAGGAATGATGAATGAACAAATATGTTATGTTGCAACTCACCAAACCCTCAGAATAAAGGTTGCAATCTTGTATGAAATGGATAGCATGAATGTATCTATTGACTCTTGATTGTATATTATGAATCTTGACTTGAATGCTTTCTTGAATCATGAAAAGCTACATCACAAATATTAGCTCAAAAACACACATGATGCATGATGACTTTTCCATGATGCTTGAATCTTGAATATAGCTCAAAAATGATTGATAATCATCTCTTGATTGTTCTTGAATTCTCTTGATCTCATAAACTTGCTAGGATACTTTCTCATAAAAGTTGCTACAAGAAATTATGTGAAATAACCTTGTATTTATACTTTTTTATACCAAATTTTCCAAAATTACAACACTACAAGCCGACTTCAGATCTAGTGGAATAAAATCCTACCAAGAATTGATTTCAAAATAGGTCCATGCTAAAGTGGGACTCATATTCTAGTGGGGAATATGAGTCCCAATAGCCTAAGCTTGGGACACAAATTTCAAGAAAAACTAAGTTCTATGCAAGCTTTAGGATCAAGCCCCGAAAATTAGGTGGAACCCATATTCCCAAGGTGGCGTATGAGTCCTAGAGATCATAAAATATGGAAAACACTACCCAAAAACATGAATTATGATTGGTCATTTATTGAATGTTGAGATTATGCTCAAGAAAATTCATTAAATAATTCTTGTGGATGCAAAATAGGACCAAATAAGACATAGAGAAGTCCAATTTTAGCAGGGAGAGTCCAAACATGTGTGAAAATGTAAAGGGGTTCATTTTCCTACACTATAGTTGTACATAGCTCAACTTGTCAAAATTCATCTAATCTTTCTAATTCTTCTATTCTTTCCCTAAATATTTCATCCACTTTTAATTGCAATGTTAGTGTGGTACAATGCTAGGGATTATGAAATTCATGCATATTGTTGCATCAAGACCCTATACCAACTGGAATGGTGTGAATTTTCTTATCCTTTTGTAATAAGTATGGTATGCCCTTAGTACTACCAGTATCTTAACATCCTAGTCTGTCTAGTTTCCATTGCACATTTTCATCAATTTTTTTTTCCAATTACAACGCTTCACTATCTCCATTTGCTTGCAGATGGTATGGAGACATTTTATTGTGTGTTATCATGAAATTATGTAGCAATTCCATTATCATATTATTTATGAAGTATTTTCCTTAATTGCTAACTATGCTTAATGGGATGCATCCATATATGGTAATACTGCTTTCATATAGAAACTTGGTGGCAATTATCACAATGCAGTCTCTGGTTGTTTCTGTTTCTACCCATTCCATTAAGTACTACACCAGTAATAATGAATCAAGCCTTTAAGTGTTTTTTCAGTAGATCGATTAGCCCTACGAAATCAATTTCCCATTTCTCGAAAGGATTTTGAACTAGTACCAGTTTGAGGGGCATTTCATCTTAGACGGTAGGCTTTCTTACTCTTTGATAGATGTCACATCCTTTTGTGTAGTCATTGGAATCCTTATGTACTATTGGCCACTATAGGCTTGCTAGTTTTACCCTTCTTGCAGTAGATTCTTTGGAGTTATGGCCTCCGACAATCCTACAATGTGCTTCCTATAAAATGAATTTTCTTTCATGTGTATATAAAACTCTTCTTATGTTTCCATCCTTTCTCCTATGGTGTAGTTCTCCTTCTACTAAGGTATACACTACTACTAATTGTGTCAATGATTGTTTATCTTCTAGGGTTAGGTCCTTGGGGAATTCTCCAATTGATAACAAATTGGTGATGTCTTCTAGTTCTTCTGATACTATAGTGATTCACAACAAATGTGTACTAGGTAAGATTATCACATTATCTAGGATTACTCCTCGATCACATAAAGTAGCCAACTCAATTAAAAAATCCGTTATTGAGATTCAAGAATATATGTGAGAGAAAATTCAAATATACATATGACTCACTTTATCATTCTATGTGAATAAATGAAACATGAAACTACATATCTAAA
>VDFB02252616.1:317118-490328 GCA_007258455.2 Sequoia sempervirens | reverse complement strand
TCTACTTTATCTACTTCTTTTGAAATAAAATTAAAATTATATATAAATTAAAAATAAAATAAAAATAAAGGTTTGATCTATAGAAAACTCATGTTTTAAATACCGTAGAGAAAAAATATGCATTTTTATATATGAACTCATATACAACAAAGAAACACAAGTTACTAAATAATTTACAAATTTGATAATACTACATTATTCTAAACTATAAAAACCATGATATAACAACCAATATTTTTTAAAAAAAATCATGTCTCAATACTGAATTCAAAGCCTCTCGCACTTGTCCAATAAAAAACATCAATCCTTTACCTTGAAAACTCTTTCACTATTGAAGAAGCAAATTCCATTTGGTGTAGAACTCATAATTGAGGCTCTCAACATTGAGTTCAATAAATGTGTTTTTCAACTTCAAATCCATCTCTTTGATTAAAGTGTTTGAAGTATGGATCACAACTTGTAAGCAAAAAAGCTTCTTCTCGTCCTTGTAGAAAATGAAGATATTTATCTCATGACAGATCCATAAATTATGGAAGCGAGTCAAGAGAACTATCAAAGGTATGATGAGCAATGCAATGAGGAGTAAAGGCTCATGATTATGAAAAGATGAAAATCCTCCTTGTGCCCACGATGATTTTGAAAGTCCGGTGCAACAATATTATCTATTGCTTCTTCCATAAAAACCTTTCTACTAATGGATGAAAGGAGGATGATTCTGAAGGATGAGGCAAGATACACAAGATCTCTAACAAGTGAAATGGAGTGAGTAGGTAAGAAAATAATACTATGGATCACTTATTCATTCTTGGTAGATGGGAGTAGAGCCACATGATTATATTATCACCCACTCACTATGTTTCACCTATTAGACATCTTGTGAATCTCACCTCGTCCTTGAGAAACATCCTTCTTCCTTTCATCCACACAAGAATTTTTTGCGAGTAGCAATAAGGAATGTTAATGCACTAGACCCTCGAAACTGCCATTGGCATAAGAAAAGAAAGTTAGGTCTTTCATACAACTCAGTCTCTACTCCTTCCCGTGGCACCTCCCATTCATACCGCTAACAATTCTCCTAACCCACTTCCGCAATTTATGGCTTTGTCATAAGATACACATCTTCACTTTTTACAATCACGAGGAGTTCTGCTGCTTATGAGTAGTGATCTGCAACTCAAACGCTTCCATCAAAGGAATGGATTCCAAATTGAAAAATATATTTCACAAACTTGATATTGAAGGCATCAATCAGGAGTTCTCCACCAAATGGAATATCTTCCTCACAATAGTGGAAGAGGTTTTGGGGCAAAGTACTGAGGTTATCTATTGGAAAAGTGCAAAGGGCCTCGAATTTAGCAATGAGCTATGAAAATTATTTAAGAATATAGGTTGTTTAATAATAGTTTTGATAGTTTAGAATAGTCTAGTATTATTAAATTTGTAAGGTATATAATAACTCTTGTTTTTTGTCGTATTAGAGCAATCTTATATAAATTTGCATTTTTTTCTCTATTGTATTTAGTAATATGAATTTTATATATCATTTCTAATCAAAACTTTATTCCTTTCTTTTTTAATCTATATATAAATTAATTTCATTTCAAAAGAAGTAAAGGAAGTAGAGACACATATTTATGCATTATGAAATTGTTTGTTGATTGTTAATATGTGAATAAGATACATTAAGTTTCATTATTTTCTTTTGTTGATTGTTAAGACATAAATAACCTATCTATAGTAAAGAGCAAATGAACTACAATTAATAAGCCTAACCCACGCGAAATCAACAGATTAACTGATTGAAAGCGGATCAACTAAATCAAGTGAGAATAGAATGATTGCCATACCATTCTAAGGTGCATGTTGAACCATCTCAATAATTTGCTTACCAAGCCCTCTCGCCCATCCCATCCTTCATTTCCTATCTGCTAGCCCCTATACATTTTGCCTAGAACCATAATTCCCACCACCTGCCAACCATATCCTCCCACTCAAGTCTCCCACCCGAAAATGATTGGATGTTGCATGAATGACCTATAATTTCTTTAGGAGCCTTGCCCTAATACCTTTGATAGGTATAGGTATGGGTATAAGTAGGTTGAGTGACCTCTTTGAAAATGACCTAATGTCCTATAAATCCCTCTCATTTGCCCTCTATCCTATGTGGTGCACTTACTCTGGATCTTTGACACACACGAAGGCCAGACCTCTTAAAACTGGACCCTAGTCAATCATTCTACATCCCAAATTTATGTTGTTCCACTGTCGTTAGAGGCTTTGTAGATTGAGCCATCTCTATACAACAGCTTATTGTTGATACCATCTTCTATGTGTCACTTAGTTATCTTTGCCTCACTATCTTTGCAATAAACTAACTTCATTCAATGACTCCAAGATCACCCACTAAATGATCAAATTGTGGTAGAGCTTGAAGATACATTTTATACTCTATCAATTTCTCTATGCCTCTATGGAGTGATCCAATATGTAGTTCGGAACGTTCCACCACTTCTCTATCCATTGTTTATATTGATCATAGAACACCATGAGTAGCAAGATGTTGAGGTCCAAAATTTGTAGTGAAATTTCTTATTTGTTTGTTCCTTATAATCATAGGAGAGAGATCAACAAAGAAATGGATTGTTCCCTTCATAATATCAATGTCCAAGTAATGAAAAGGTCAAGAGTTCAGTAAAGTTGAAGCAACCCTTCTCCACAAATCCCTTGGATCTTGTAGAGTATATGTCATCATATATGTGACATATATAACCAAGAACTAGTAAAAACAAATATAAGTGCTTGTTCCTTCTGATCATCTGTATGTAACATGCCCACCTGCCCTTGATTAGTGGGAAGAGTAGGAAGAGGTGGGTGGGGAGTAACTAGAGGTTGTGGCCATGCAGCCTCCTAACCGCTTGAAGATGAACGCTCGAGCACTACTAGACCTATCAATACTCCCACTTCTACCCCCAACACTACAAATACTGACTCCTACCCCTAAGGGGCTACCCTTGCTCCACCCCATACCGCATTCTAGTTGGACACCCCCTCCACCCACCCCATTATAATTATTAGTAGGTGTGCTCGATCAAAATCCCTTCACCCTAACTTTATTTGTTCTTATGTATTAATGGACAAAATCATGTGAAGGATAATCACTAGCTATTTGATTCAGTTATATTATATGGATGGAGTCTTGTGTTAATATGACTTATGTCTCCATAAGAGGATCATCCACTACCATGGTTCACCCTCATCAAATTTGTGCAAAGAAAGTAGATGGATTCCTTTACTTCGCAATTAGCAGCATGTGTAGCCCACAACCATCTATGAACCAATTATGACATAGTTGTTAACAATTACTTTGCCTTGCCATGGGAAGTAACAAGAAAGATACTCCTCAAATTGCAACGTATTCTTTATTTGCCCCGCTAAATCTAATGAATTTTTTTAAGGGGGTGGGAGAGTATACCTTATGTCTCCACTCAAGCCAATTATATAGGTAAGAGGACCTTCAAGTGAGTTGAGTCTACATACGTGATAAATGAAGAATCCAAGTTAGTCATAGCCCAAGGAGGACACTACCTTTCCTAATATCAATATACCTATATATTTAGGGGTGATATACAATAAAGAGTGTCATGAAGGCTTATCCTTCCTATGACATTTTTGTGTTTGTCTAGTAGCAAGAGAATGAAGGTGGGGTGTTTCCCTATGTTGCTTGTTTGTTTGGAGGAGGATTTAGGCGTGGCCAAAACACTGTCGATTGCCAAGATGAATCCAAAGCCCAAGTATAGATTTGTGACCAAAAATTTGTCCCAAAGCCACAAACTTATCCTTTGAAAACAAAGATCCAACACAAAATTTCTAGATAGTTCACTAATAAAGAGGCAATATTTCTAAGTCTCACATCAAACAAATCCGAAAATCTCATTCATTTGACATCATTCTCTAGTTATTGAGCTAAGTACCACTCTCCCTTTTATTCAATTTCTAAAGCACATTACCTAATTTATTATGTGCAATTGAATATAGTTAATCTTTGTTGATTGTGATTATTTGGTTGTCTCTACTTAATTAGCCTAGGTTAATTACTAAGAACACCTTTTATACTTTTACAATTAATTTCTAAATTATTGTGTGTTTGAGAGAACTAAATAATAAAATAACTGATAATTACAATTGAAATTAGATATACAACACCTTAGTCAAAATCACAAGCTTTGGTGTCTTGAACTCAATTAGGACACAAGATAACTATGAATTCTTTAGTATGGGCTTCTCCTTATAAATATTATGGTGGGTTGTCATGAGGTTAATTAATTTAATAATTTTATCATGAAGTCAATTTCAAAGACACCTAAGGATTTCTCAAACCATCAACCTAGAGGAGGATCCCTCAAAACATCGATTTGATGGGTATGTAATTGAGCCAAATGGCATCTTGAGACGTCAAAGGAGAATGTACATGTTGCACAAATGGTTGTCGTTGCACCAAAAGATTGACCTATTAATGCTCGATACAACCACCAAAGTTGATGAATTCACAGGAGGCGATTAAGCCATGTCACGCACCCAAACGCTGCACTACACAGCACAAGGAGCCTAAGGGTGCACACCTTGCAACAATTCCCCCCCCCCCACCAAAGTGCAAGCGAGGGGTCCGAACCTGCGACCCAAGCGCTGATACCAATTGTTGCACCAAAAGATCGACCTATTAATGCTTGATACAACCGCTAGAGTTAATGAATCCACGGGAGGCGGTTAAGCCATGTTACAAACCAGAACATTGCACTGCACAGTACAAGTAGACTAAGGGTGCACACCTTGCAATAGTACATTCCAAATTCTAGAGATTTGAGGAAGTTGGTCTTAGAGGAAACCCATAATGCACCTTACTCAGAACACCCCGAAGTCACTAAAATGGTGGCAGAGTTGAAGTCCTTATATTTTTGGCCAAAACTTAGGAAGGATGTCTTTGAATTTGTGGTGAGATGCTTGGATTGCCAACAAGTCAAGGTTGCATGCATCCCATAGGGCTTCTATATCCCCATGACATACCTGAATATAAGTGACAAGTGATTAGCATGGACTTTATACAAGGGTTACCTATGAGTAAGAACAAGCATGATGTCATCTTAGTAGTTGTTGATAAGTTGACCAAGGTGGCACACTTTATTCTAGGAAATCTCAACGATGGATTGTTGACCTTGGCCAAGAGATCTTCCATTTGCACGGAGTTCCAAAGACCATTATATTTGATAAAGATACCTGAATGACGTACAGATTTTGGATGACTTCGAATGTAGCTTTGGGGACCAAATTGAATTTCAATACGACATATCATCCTCGAACTGATGGTCAAAAAGAGTGAGTGAATTAGGTAGTGGAGGATCTTCTTCGAATGTATTGTATGGACCAACAGTATAAATGGGAGTACCTGCCATTGGTAGAATTTGCTTACAATAACTGATAACATGCATCCTTGGGTATGGCACCTTTTGAGGCTCTTTATGGGTGGAAGTTTCGTACACCCATTAGTTGGGGTAGAATGGAAGATAGGATTATAATTGGTCCAGAGATGCTTAAGAAGATGGAAGAGTAGATGAGGTTAATCAAGGGTAGTTTAAAGGAAGCGGCTGATAGACAGTAGAGCTATGCCGACAGGAATAGGTCTTTCAGGCTATTTGTAGTGGGAGATAAGGTCTTTTTGAAGGTTAAGCCACACAAGAGCTCCATTACATTTGGGAAATCTTCCAAGTTGGCTTTGAGATTTGTGGGTCCATTCGATCTATTGGAAGTGATCAACCCAATCGCATACCGACTTGCACTACCGCTCTAGCTCAACTCCATAATGTGTTTCATGTTTCTTTGCTTAAGCCATACCATCCAGATGTAGCTCACATACTTGATTGGCATTCCTTATAGGTACAGGACCCAGGAGTGGTGCTAGTGGAACCCATCAGAATCCTAGATAGACGCAACATTAAGTTGCAAAACAGAGACATTATTCAGTATAAGGTCCAATGAGACCAGTATTTCGAGGATAGTGCCAAATGGGAGGATGCAGAGGAGATAGACCATTCTTTTCCTCGTTTGATTTCATAGTTTTAGACTTATGATTAACTAGCTGAGATACATTGCTACTTTACTATTTTGGTCTTGCATATTGTGATATTTAGGTTTTGATTTAGCATACTGGATGCTTAACTAGCATAGAGTGGTAGTTTATTTGCCTCAGTTCTGCTTAATAAGACATCAAGACAATATTTCTTCCTAGTGGGGAAGGATGTCACATCCGAATTTTTGCTTACATAAAATAATATTAAGTTATTTGAAAAACTAAAATTTAATTATTAATCCTTGACGTGTTAATCTTATATGTGACGTTATTTGATATTGTTTTGAAACTCAATGTGAAAAATAGATGTTATGATGACGTGATGTACATATTTCGCTTTAATTTATGGGCTAATGCTATTGATAAAGATGTAAGTGCAAGTGTGTGTGCAAGAACAGGTTGAAGACAAGAACATGATCGAGGTAGGGGTGCTTAGCCGACTAACATCGGTAAGCATGATGGGATCTGACACACACCACATAGGTTCATAAGATTTGCATTCTGCATATAGTTGGCTAGGAGTAATTCTTTGTGTGATTGCCTCATGGTTGCTTAGAATGGAGAAAAGAAGTCGTTATGTGTTGCAATGTTAAAATGATGGTAGAAGATAACTACTTTCTATATTTTATGCACTTTGTTTTCATGATGTTAAAGCATTTACACATCAAATTTATCCTAATGATTTATTCAAATAAAGGATTCACTCAAGAATTATGCCGGAACTATAAAATAATAAATAAGATAAATATGCAATTTTAAAAGGAAATATATATATATAGGTTATTTTCAAGATTCCGATTAAATTTAGAAAACGGAAGCTTTCTTTTAAAAAAAATTAATTAATTAAAAATTCATGATTGCTATGTAAAATGGTTAGCTAGGGAAAGATTGTCTTCTTTGTGCTTGTGGAAAGTTGCCTTTAGGGACGGGTGTCGAATGTGGGTAACAGGGAGCATAGATTCTACTTCTCTGGATCTACTATTATTTGTTGTATACGACATTATGCTTGGCCAAGCTTGTAGACCCTTGAGATTAACGGACTAACTCATATCATTACTCTCTACCATATCCTAGCATCATTCATTGCATGCTCTAATTTGATAGAAATGCATGTAGACAAAGTTTGAAAATTCGGACTCAACGTGGACTCGACAGCCCAAAATAGGACTCGGATAGGACTTAGACTCGGGACTTGGCATAGACTCGACGAAAAACTCGACTAGGACTCGGCAAAAAAAAAATGAAAAAAATCATGTTTTAAAGCTGAGAAAGTAGCCTCCATCCGCGGCAAGAGTCCAGGCACAGGACTCAGGAGTTCGAGCTAGAGACTCGGCTCACGAGTCCGTGCCAAGTCAACTCAGCCAGCTTGCAGACTCTTGAGTCCACTGAGTCCGCAGCAAGTCCAACAAAGTCTTCCAACTATGCATGTAGATATGTTAGTCACGCACCAGATTCCATCATGATGTCAATTTCTTTTTGCTAAGTATTCTGTGCAAAGTCAATGGTTCTCCTAGTCAAAAAGAACTCTTCGAAGAAGCGCAACTTCATGGTTGGGCAGAAAAAGTGTTTGTTTCATGTTCTCCTCCAATTGCAGGGAAATTGTTTACGTTTGGATTTTCAATGGATTCCAACATACGTTATATATTTGTATTCATGTTGTATCATTATTATGACTTCATGGTGTTCATTGCCAAGTCATACTATGTATCTCAATATCCATGCATTATGTTTTTACTAAGAACGTAATCACAATGATGACATGAAATGTAATGACATTATTTACATTGAGCTTTGTAAATTTTGATTTATATGACATAATTTGAATTATTTAATGTTATTTGAGTTGTACCATGTTACAAAAAATAATACCAGTTACTAGTAGTATTTTGAAGGATTTTCTCCTTTTGTTAAGGCCCCATTGCCTCAAAAAATTCTCCTACCCTCGTACCCACATCCATCCTAAGAGTAACTTGGAGTAATTCCTCACTTATATTATTAAGTTAACTAGTTATTTTATTTGGGATTCTACTTATTTTGGAAGAGTTGAGATTGTTGTCCTGATGGGGCAATAACTTCTAATTTAAGAAATTTGAGGCCAAAACAACTATTATTCCTTATATTTTAACTAGCATGAAAGGTGTGCATTTCATATACAATACTATCATGTCTTGCTAATCTAGAACATTTTCATTTCTAAATTATAAAGTTCATCAATTGTATAGTCTTTACTCAATCTTTATCTACCCATATTTCATGAGTAGTGATTCATAAGATCCCATCTCTCATGAGCATGAATGGTTCACTTAACACTTTTCCAATCTAGGTAATGCTCATACGGGTGAAGCATCAAAGGTCACCCATCCAAATACAACTCCAAGTTTTTAGTCAATCTTTCTCAACCCATGTTTCATGAGTAGTGGCTCACAAGATTATGTCTATCATGAGCATGAATGGTCCACATAACACTCATGGGATCTACATGGTGCCCACAAGGGCGAAGCATTAGGACCTCTAAGAGGTTACCCATCCCAATACTACTCCAAGGTTTTTTCATGATAGAGCATTAGTTTATAATTTAATAATTATGTGGCAAAAGCAATTTATTATTCCTTATCTTTTAACTAATATAAGGCAAAAAAGATGTGTATTTCATATACAATACTATTGTGTCCTACTAATCTAGAATATTTTCATTTCTAAACTATAAGACTAAAATATAATAGTTATATGATGTTTTGTTGGGATTCAATTGTATAGTTTTTGAGTCAAACTTTATTAATCCATATTTCACTTAGTGGTCATTACATCTAGGTGATGCTCACAAGGGTGAAGCATCAAGACCTCTAGGAGGTCACACATCCCAATACCATTCTAAATCAAGCATGCTTAACCATATAGTTCCCCCATTTGCAAAACCTAAAGGATGAAGTTGAAGGCCCCTATCCATATCTCTAATAATCAATTGTCAAGATTTCCTCCAAAGTTTATAGGTTACAAATATAAGAGGGAGGTTACATAAACATTCTCTTTCCACTCCGATTAACTTTTAGTTAACAACACCCATCACATCAACCACAATAACCTTAGGGATATTTACCTATATAATAGGGTGATTATCACACTTATAATGTGTGAATAGATACTTATCGATATTAATATCCTAAGCCATCACATGTTACATGTATATATGATCATCATGACTGAGCTAGGGAGCTTTACAATGATGATTCATAAGGCCCAACAACTGGTGAAGGTTTTGCAATTGGGGTTGCAAGCTAGTTGGGCTTGATATTGGGGGAGACTCCATAGTTAAACTCATTTGAGTCAAAATAGTACTAGGATGGTTAACCTCTCAAGAGGTCTCAATATTTCACCCTTGGGAGCATCACTTGGATGCATGGACCATTCATGTTCATGAGATAGATTTTTGTGAATTACTACTCATGAAATATGGGTTGACAAAGATTGGCTCAAAAACCATGCATTGGAATCTTGATAAAACATCATATAATTTGATAAATTATGAAAACACCTCCTAAATGAAAAAATATGAAGTGTTAAAAATTTGAAACTAATTGTGAGTATTATAAAGCATAAAGAAAACATTCAAAATTATTGGTCCTAGATTCTCACATGTATATTTTGCTTAAATTTCAGTATATTGAAAGCAACCTAAGGATATCCCAACAATTGGTACTCCCCAAAATTACCATTAAGCTCTTATTTACTCAAAATATATAGAAACAAACTAATGTCAAACAAATATATAGGGCCAGCAAAAGCTTAGGAGGAATTTTACTTTCATTATTAAATTAATAATAGCATAATCAATGTACAAGATCTTAACCAAGAAAATAACCTACAAGTAATTTTAAACATAAAAGTAACCATGTACATCCATAGTTAAGTGTATAATAAACATCATTAATAACAACAAAGTTGAGGATAGATATTCATAGTTGTAAATAATTTGTAGATTATGTATAGCTCTCTTCACCATGGCATACCTCCATGAAGGTGGTTTTGGAAAAGAAGTAATCCTAGTGTTGATCTCATTTGCCAAAATCACTATCCACTCACTCACATTGTTATGTATTTGAGTTTATTGGTATAAGATGCAAATCAAACACAGAAATATAAAATAATATAAAAATACTCAAGCATACAAATACAAAAAAGATATAAACATTTATGGTAGGTACCTTTGATATAATATCTATAGCTTTATGAAAAATATCTACAAATAGTATGGAACGAATTTAAAGTTGTGAATCGAGGAGAAAAGCAATGAGCTACAATAACAAAAAGAAGCTCCACAACCCCTCAAACTTGATCAAATATTAGTAACATTAAGAGTAAAACTATGAAAGATACAAACAAGAAAATACATCAAACCACCAAACCTATATGTTTGGTTATGGATTATAGAAAAATGTACATCTACATAAGTAAGAAAATTAAAATTCATGTCCTCATCTCTCTCCAAAACTACAAGAATGAGCTTTGCAGCTTGCAAATAAATACAACTAGCTTATAAATTGTTTCAATAACAATAAATTATAAGCAAGTATTAAATACATTATAAAACTAAGATTAAGACACATAGTAACTTAAAGAAGTAAAGAAAAAATTCAAAATATAAATAATAGTATAAAGATAAACCATAACATCAAAACCATCCATAAAATTATCCTCCTTCAATGAGGATAATTTTAATAAATGAGATTAGATTTTTATGTTGAACTCTAACCAGCAAAATATATTACCTGTTCTTAATGATTCACTAAAACATTCTTCACATCTCCATTCACACATTGACCTAGCAAGAAAAACCTTGATTAAAATAGGCCTTAAAACATAATAACCAGACAAGGACAGCAACAAAGTCCAACCAAAAGGACCATTGAACTCAATGTTTAACTTACAAAAAGACTGAAGTAAACCATCTATATATATTTCTAAATATAGTTTGTAGAAATTTCTAGATTTAATACACAATCTCAAATAGATAAATCAATTATCTTTATAAATCTAGTCTACAATGCACGTTGTTCGTTTAAAGATGCTGCAGAAAATAAAATCTATCAAGATTTTGACAACACTTTAGCCAAAAATATTTAGAAATTATCTAAAGTTTAATGTAAAAACTAATTTCCCTATTTATTCAAATACTAAGTAAATAAATGCTTAGAATATATTTAATAACATGGCAATATTTTAATCTAAAAAAAATCATTATAAAAGTGTAGAATTTTAAATAGAAGGGAGTATGTTGTCGCTGTAATTCTATTGAGCTAAGTCAAGAATTCAGGTATAGAGGTCTGGGTATGCAACTATGGGAATTTTATTTTAATTTTTGAGGGGAAGCAAGCGATGAGATTCACGTTAGATATGAAAAAACAAATAAAATCATAAATATATACATATTACATCATAAAATAATAATAGACTTCAAGATACCAAATGACATGCATATGATATACTAATAGAATGAATTGCCATATAGATTATATAAGACCGTAAGTACATATTTAACTTCAAATAACACCAAAAATGTAACTGTAACCTCAAAAGCAGAAAACATATTACATGTAATTTTCAAAGGTTAAATATGTGTTACTTGAAAAATGTTAATAAATGTAAATTAAAACTTGAAGGCTAAATAAATAATTAAATCTAACACATTGTGAATAATTAACATTAAGTGCCTTTAAAGAAAAGATTAAAATTATAACCCTCAACAATTTTACAAATCTCCAAAACTTTTTTAAGAAAAGATTAAAGTGAAAACAGAGGCAACATCAACTATAATAACAACACCATTTTTTATACACATACTCATCGGCCATCATTGGAGGGAGAGGTAGGAGGAGAAGCCAGTGAATGGTCTGCCTACCATATTTTTCTCAGCTTCACAAATATAACAGTGCTGTTTATTAAAATAGGCACAAAAGCAACAAAAAAAATAAAGCATAACCCAGTTTACCGCAGGTTTGTCCTAGGCATAGCAGATCGCACACAGTTTTGCCCGGGCCTGCCAGCCCACCAAGACAAACCCGGTTGGGCTCTGCAGAGCCCTGTGTGCACCCAGCACTGCATACCCAAATAGGGTATGAACCAGACCTGGATCCCGGGGCTAATCTGAGCTAACTAATACCCTGGATATTAAGAATGCGAAAACTAGCACATAATAACATTCAGGATAGAGAAGAATAGTTCTGGCTCTGGATTTATTTTGGAAACTACTCTGTATCAGAATGCCAAAAAAATTATCATTTAAATAACAGAGAGCCACAAAAATGTGGAAATATCCTTTTAATTAGAAACTGTACCTTAAATTGTTCAAGAGACCACAGAATGACACCATTTAAAAGCATACTTAATAGTTAATACTGTTAAAGACTACCTATTTGTTAGTTCTAACGAACAATTCCTAAAAAATCTACAGTTCACGCAAAATCTATATTCATTTGCTGTAGTTTGTTCTATTTTTCCTGTTTTTTATGGAGGTGACCCGGCAGAGGGCAATATTATACAAGAAGACTTAAGATTATTTGTTCTATTTTTCATGTAGGAATGCACGAATCTATCAGAAATTAAAGGTAAATACATTTACTAGAGAAAAATTTATATTCTAAATCCTTTCAAGGGATAAGCAAAGCAACATTTCTTCGGCAATTACATGAATATGCTTTCAGAAGAGAAGAAAAATAACCCTAGAGAGCTAATCTATTCCGATGTAAATGCCCTGCTATCTGTACAACTAGGGTTTGGTTCTTTGAAATTAATATTTATCATTCTAACAGTTTATAAGAAAATGAAATAAACACTTCATCGCTTACATAAAAACTTAGCGAAAACATTTATAATACCTCTGTGAATTTTAATTGATATGCATCAGAGTAGCATACGATTTGTAAATTTCACGAATACATTACGCATCCAAAATTTCCCCGGAAATAGAGATAGATTTGTGAATCAAATAAATGTACAGACCTCCATTAAAAATTCAGTAAAAAGACCGGTCACAAAACTCATCAGCTACAAGGATTTCAGAAAGAGAAAAATGCATTCCATAAATAAAGCGGGGCAAAAATTGAAAACTTACCAAACGATTACAGCGCTGCATGTTCACCTCGCGGCACTTCAGGTTGTGTGCCCTGCGCTCTTGGACCAGGGCTCTTCTTCCCAGAGATGTATACCCAGTACAAATTCAAAAATGATTTAAAAAAAGCAATCACGTGTTGAAATATACCAAACGGCACCGCTCCTCGCCAGCTCATCGCAAGGGTTTGAATTCTTTGGTCTGATAGACGTTGTCAGTAACTGTTTTGCAGATACTATATATGCAAAATTTTTCAATTACTTCGTACAGTTTGAATTTTTTTTCCTTATATAGTTTAGAATGTAAATAAATATCTGCTTGGTATCACAACGTTTATATAAATTTATGTACAAAATTTATTGAATTTTAATTATTTATATTGTATTTATTTTATTATATTATTCTTAGATTTTTATGACATTTAAATCAATTTTAATTTTATAATAGAAAATTATTCAGTATGAGAATCTCTTTCTCTATTCACAATGTTTATTATCTATTTTCCATAATTCTTTAACATTATTTACAAGTAAATTTGTAAAAAATCAAACTTCCTACCTCCACTCTTTTATTCAATCCCTTAATCAATATTAATAATCTTTTATACATGACAATTACATATGACAACTCTTCACCAATATAAAAATTAATTTAATATTTATTGAACATTATTAAAGCATTTTATATTAATTTAAATGTGTAATACACAAAATAGTAATAGACAGTCATGATATGTTTCATATTTTTATCCAAAACTAAAATGTATGTCACATTAAAATGTAATAAGTGTTTGATAGAAGAATTATAGGTGAATATGTACATCAAATATATAAAATTGTTGTTCCAAAGAATTGAGTTTTTTTCCTTAGCTTTCCTTTTTAATAATTGTTTTCTTGTTTTTAATTATATAAAAATGGTAGAAAATTTCTTAGTCCATCTAATAATTTAACACATGATATATAGCCAAAATTGTTAGCCTAGCCCTTTCTTTTTGTCTTGTATTAATTGTTGCTTTGGGGAGAGTCAATCTTTATGATTTGTGTGTTGTTAGTGCTCAAGATAATTGTAAAGGTGGTTGACATTCATATCCCCTTTGTATTGGTGTAATTGAACTCATATTTGGACATGTATCTTTAAATAGTATTCTAGAGTAATTGTCAAATTCTACCAAAACATATTTTGGTACTTGTAGGGTACTTCCAACTTTGTAATTTATATTTCAAATATAACTTAAAGCTTCATTTGTAAGACCTAATTCTATCCATGAATTAGAGCTTAGCATGATCTGTGCATCCTTAGCAATTAATAAGTTAACATCAATTTCATCCTTCGACCTCTTGATGGATTGGTACTCCCTTCTTTAGTTGCAATGGCATAAGCTACCAATCTTTTCAATGAACATAGTTTAATTTTGATATGACTATATACATTATCATTATTGCAAATAGATTAATATTAGTTTCAAGTCTTCCTTAACCATTGAATCTAATACTTGATATCAGTTCTTCTTGTCAATAATTCTCAATCATCAATTCTTAAATGTGCATCTCTAATATTTGTGATTCGTTTACAAAATTTTAGTTTGTTCTCACTTTCACCTTCCTTTCTAAATTCTTTATCCAAAGTAATAACTATTTTAAATTCTTCCTATAGTAAGCTTACATATTTGTTACTATCATATGGTGACTTATTGCTAATAGGAAACACCTAAATGTGCTACCAAAATGATTGATCTTCCTCCAAAACTCAAGTTTGTTCTTGTAGAAAAAACTTGGCAAAGTCATGAATCTAGATATTTTGTAAAAAGAAAATCCAATGAAGCTTGTTTCATTAATCAATGTGTATTTTATATGTTGGGTATCTTCTTGGAAACTTGCGAGTATTATTCCTTCTAATTCAACAAAATCTAAAAGTGGAATTCTTGGTGTTAAATGAATTATTGTTGCATCAATACTTAAAGTTGAAACTTTAATTGGTGCAAGAAATAATAGGGGTAATATTGTGGTGTTGATGAATCTTGAAGAGATTGATGAATGTTACCAATTAGATATGATTCTCATGTTCCTTTTGTTCCTTGATTCTCATGTTCCTTTTGTTCCTTGATTCTCATGTATAGTATCCTAATATTTTGATCTTGATAATAATGTTTCATGATAATATCAAGTGCTTATTTTTTCTTTGCACCTAAGGTTCCATGTAGTATATTTGATATTGTGTCATCAAGAATTAGTAACTCATTGTCTTTCATGGTGTTGATGAATGTTCTAATTTTATTTGTTTTATTGTATACATGATACTTATTACTCAGGTCATAAAGTTTGTTTATCAATATCTCTCCTATCCAATATATCTATTTTTGTCACGTCCATTATTTATCAATGATGTAGTATTGAGATTATCATATGCTCTCATTGCATTGCATTTCATTTGATAGCTAAAATATTTTCATCCTTAGAATCATTATGATTTTTACTATCATTTGAAATAATCCTTTGTTCCAAAAACCATGGAATATAATTAAGTGGCTCACAATTTGATGTAATTAAAGTGCCATCAAGTCTAATATATCTTTGTATATTATGAAATGACTTGTAAAGTAATAAATTTGACCAAAAAAGGAAACAATTTTCTAATTAACACATAAGTATGTCAAGTAATATTAGAAATACTCTAACAATAACTATTAGAATTGTTACCTCATATTTGTTAGATCTCTTATTCACTTCAAATTACATATCCAAGGCTTAGTTGCATCTTTAAGTGAAATATTTTCCATTGCCTAAAATTAACCATCCAAATATCCTTTAATGAAATATTTTACATGGCTTTCATTGTCATGTTTATCATTTTTTGTTGCTATCTTATACATCTCTCATGAAACATTCAATGTGAGAAATAATCTATTGCTTTATTTTGATAGTAACTCTAATAACATTTGAAATATTTCTTATGCTCCAATGTCTCTTTTGATGATGGTTTCGATATGAAGTCTCTTATCTTAATGCTAATTCATTAGGGTTTTCAATTTTTTAAGCCACATATTTGATGATGTGTTTATAAACTCTTCTCAACTCTATACTTTACAATATACTTAATTATAGTATATCTTGAAAGAATTGGTTGCCACCTAGCTGATCCATAATTTTACTATGTAATGACTATGTATTTATTCAATCATCGCCTCTAGTAGGCACATACCTTTTATCTCCTATGTTTGGGTATTTAAATAATATTGGTCTTTTAAATGCAATGACCATAATATATTTTACTTGTAAGAAAAACTAACCTAGATTATAGTTTATGTATTCACTCTTTGGTATAAATATTTGAATGTATGAACACCTTACCTACAAACCATCCTTCCTCTCTTTTTCCTTTTTTTTTTGTAGGAAAGCACATTCTCTACACATTGTATTATATTCAATATAATTGTGTAACTTTTCATTTTCACATTACAAATCCATTTTACTACATTATGTATTTTAAAGAAATGGGTATTGTGTGAATTTTTGGAGGATCTATCATTCATAATATAGCATAATTTATTAGTTAAATAGAGAAAACTTAACTATATGGAATATTAAAAAAGTGTGGACCTTTGGATTAATATCATATATGTGGTTCAATTAATGTGGGTCTCCCTATGGATTCAATACATGAATAATGGAATATAATATAAATGGGAGTTGCACCCTCTGGTAGTACTTGCCTATCAAAAAATAATACATGAATAATAGAATAAAAATATTTATGAGCTTATACCTCACACAATCATTTATCTAATTAAAATTTTCCATGGTGCTCATTTTAACCATATGAATCCATGCACATGTGGTGAACCTCTACTTTGTCATTTATATCTAGACCAATAATCAAGTTTATTTTCATTTTCTTCTATAGAATCTTCTTTTGGAATATTGAAGTGCATGTAATTTATGTCTAAATATGAACATAATAAATTAATATTTTTAATTACCATTTGTGCACTTCTTGTGAATTAATTAGTGTTGTTCATAGTATTAGTGCATGTAAATTAAGATATCATATATATATATTTTTTGCTTGGTAAATCACTGATAAGGGGCAACACTTAAAACGCTTTTGACTAGAGCTATGAACCAATGAGGCCACATTCGGGGTACCTCATCCCCGCCTATCTGATCTTGCTTCTTGCCCCATTTTACCACCTTCAAAGTGGGATACAAGTTGTGTGTTACATTTCAACTCGTTCTTCTTCCTTTTCCTTTGCACTTTCATCCAATTTTCCTCTAACAAACCTCCACCCATGTCCTCTGCTTTGCCTCTGGTTATTTGGCTTCCCTCTGAAGATATTATTTCTGACTCTCCCACCTTGTCCCTATGAGTGCCTTCTTGCGGGGATTTTGTCGAGGTCTCCCTAATAACAAGTTTCCTGTTATGGTCCCACTTCTTTTCTTTGGGGTTTTTCCAGGAGAAGGAACATCTCCCTCAAGCATCACCTCTATAGAGGAAGTAGTCGTTGCCTTTGTGGTTGTGGGGGCCTTGCCTGCGGTAGTATCAACAACTTTATATGGCACATCAGCCTCACCATCTGACCCAACCTTTTCCACTGAGTAATGTTTTGGGGTGGCTTTTTTCCACCAAGTAGCTTGGATTCCATGCCAATGTTTTGTTCAGTGATCAACCATGTGACCAGTGCTAAAACATCGATGAAAATGAAGAGGTAGTCTTTCATAATCAAGCAATTGATTCCATTCCATCCCTACAATTTTTACAAAGACGTTCGCAAGAAGATCTTTAGTTGTGCTTATATCCACTAGTATGCGAGCGTAGGTAGTGTGCATAAAGTTTGAGGAGCCCTCATCCCCCAACAAAAAATTTCCTAGCGAACTACCAATGGCTTCAAAGCATGGATCACACCAAAAGTGAAGAGGAAGATTTGGCAACCTTACCCATATTGGAGCTAGATCGAAGGAATCCGTGAGAGGATTGAAGGAGGGGTGCGAGGGTTTCAATAACAGTAAATGTTGGTCCTTTTAGCTCCATCGATATTCATATAGAATGGTGTCTCAATCCTTCGCATTATTGAAAAACACCACAAAGAACCCCCTTGCCATGGGGTAAATCTCTACACCCCCTTCCAGCATGAGTTTCCAAAACTCAGCAATCTAGTCATGTAGTTCTACAAGGCTTGGCCACAACCCTCGAAATCTACCAACTAGTCCCTGTTCTGCAAAATAAGATATATTTTCAGCCACTTCGTCGGTAATCTCCCCAACAAAGGAAACCGTTGGGGACAAGGTTGCACACCGGAGAGCCCTAGGAGCCTGTCGCTCACCGTGATTGTTGATCTCTGCCCCCGATCTCCCCAACAAGCCATTGCTTATCCCCCAAATTCGAGCAAACCTATCATCCACCTGTCTTCGTAACCTCAGGGAAGACGCAGACTGTCACTTATGGTTTGAGGCCTGTTGGTTCGACACTTTTTCCTGCCTACGAAATCACATATCGCGCCCATCGACCACCATTGAATAGGAGCAACCAGGGTCTGTCAGATTCTGACGACTCTCATTGTTTGGGCCCGACTGTGTTTCCACAGAGGCACCAAGGGATGTAGAACTTACGCCAGACGACGGTCGCGACACCTCCTTCCCATGTGGTGCTCCAACCCTGCTTCCGTCGTGCCTCTGTGGAATTCGTCGCTCTGCTCGCGCCTGAACGACGACCCCAGCTAGTTCGCAGCCATGGAGAGTTGGCCCGGCGGCAGGAGGGCAGGCTAAAGATTTTCACGGGGCACCCGAAACCGCCGAAAACATTGCAGAGCTCCTTCTGAGCCTTATTTTTGTTAGGAGGGCAGGCTAAAGATTTTCACGGGGCACCCGAAACCGCCGAAAACATTGCAGAGCTCCTTCTGAGCCTTATTTTTGTTTAATTAGGATATAATGTATTAGATACATGCAAAGTGAAGAAAATTACCAACATTCCAACACAATGCAAGAGGTCAATTAATTCAACTCAATATTTTTCCCAATAAGACATTGTACCCACCAATATGGTATCATAACAAATCAAATGATCAACTAGATGTGAGTGGAGGATATTATTCATATGCTCTTAAAAAACTAATTGATAATGATTCACGTATATTGAAAGAAATTGTTGATAAATATAACAAATGATTTTTGTGGACTTTGTCTTGTAATCATGGTAATCATATAATATATCAATGTGGGTGTCATCCAAAATAGTGATCCCTATATTCAATAAATATTTAATAAATTCATGTAGATGGACTCAACTTAATTACAATTCTAACTAATCACATCATCCATCTACAAATAATGATGGGAAAGCCATATCAAAGTATCCCTTTTATGACATGTTTATTCATTAGAGGTGCTCTATATTTTTATCAATCAATAAGAAATCCAGGCTTCACATTAGGTTATTTACCAATGTGTGGATTAGCTCCATCTCTCTTAATACATTTGGTATTTTAGAGGACATTGATGTCATGTGATCAATAATATTACATTCATCTATCTTTATCAATAAACCCACAAATACATATTCATTTACATCATAATCAAAGTCCATATGGATAATTTTTTACCAGTCAAAGATATTTTCATCTAAATTAGATTTAAATTTAGTAAGAATATTTTCATTAATTTGAACATCCTTAAGAATTTATAATGTTGTGTGTTTTATTTAATTGCTTTGTATACTATTTATCCATTGATTTCAAAATCATATTTTTTCTCATATTGATCCCTTCTTCAAACAGTAATAATTGGTAAATCTTTTACTTTATGCATGAATTTTTTTATGTTTTATGTTTGTTGCCTATAGAAAAATTATGGTATGTCTTTTATATTAACATTGGCCTCCAATTGCATGTGTTACTTGAAGTATTAAGTTGACATAGATTATCTATTTCGTAAACTTATGTTAATTTTATAAATTTTGGTAATTGTGGACCAAGATCCATGTTTTTTAATGCTAAAAAACCAATATTGATTTTTCTCTTTCCAACATATACTACGACGAGGGCTTGCATAAGTGCTTAAGAACCCTTCATTGTAGGATAACTTTCTTGACAAATATAGCACATACTTGGTAAAGAAAATTTATATATATTCCATGTCAAAATATAATTTAAGTTGTGCTTAAGTGTAGCTTGTCCTCTTTCATTTTGTGCCCCTTAACATTCATCTTGGTTATCTAGGTTAGGGGATAAATCCTCTTAAAAATAAATATTTTATATTATATTTATAGGATGATAAATCCTCTTACAAATAAATATTTTATATTATATCTTGAATTTTTCTCTAATATCTACAACACATGATATATTTTTATAAAATTTAATTGTTTAGAATTAACCTCAACATTATCATTAGGTTGATGATGCCTTTCAACCACTTCATGATTAAATTATTTTAGTTTTTATCTTTCTATCTCACTAAATTGATCTAAATGTGTATCTCTTCACAATCTTCTTCTTAATATATATTTCTCCTCTTGAGGTGTTCATGCACAATATATTATCATCATATCCATGTGTTGTCTCATTTTAGATTTAAAGTCTTCAACTATCATATCTACCCTTCATTTTATATTTGTTTCTTTATCAATTTTATTTAAATGATTTCTTTCAAGTCCTTTCTTTGTGTGTCTATCATTTTTTCATATCATTGTCTCATATAGTTTTAGGCATATTCTCTTCAATGTTATTTTTTTACTTTGTGTTTTCAAAATTTAATCTTGGAGAAGACATTCCTTGAAAGTTATAATAAATCATATCAATTAACTTACAATAAATTTTAACAAAACATCATGAAAATTTAAATTTCTAGATAGTTTGAACTTAATTTGGAAAGTTTAAATTAGTTAAACTTAAAAATATATATCAAATATATATATCATTATAATTCTATATAAATTTTGACAGTCTATCCAAAATCTCTCCTTTCATCTAATACAATCTTCTTAAAATTTTGATTGTATTTTACGACAAAAATATCTAAATACGATCATACGGCCATCAAATTTAAGCCCTGCACCCATCCTTACTATAAGCCCCATACAAACCCAATTGTAGAGAGAGCTAATCGTCTCTACCCTACAAATCTTCTAATCCCAACCAGTTCAGAGGACCACACAGGGTCACTATATTAATGTTGACATCTGCTGGCTGGGTGCCAAAAAAAATTACATTGAAATTTTGTTGGCTTTAAGACTCATCTTCAACGTCGACCCTAGTTTGTGCCAATATTTGAACCCCTCCGACCATGTCTTGTAGAGACACAAAACACCATCAACCTACTGTATTTGTCAAAATCATGGGCATGCCAAAAAACCGATACCAAACAGATTGAGCTTACCTTGTGCTACCCATCTTCCACTTGCTGGAAAAATGTCGCAAAGTCTTCCATCCATCCCCACGCTTCATACAGCTCCAGATTTAAGAATCTTTTAAGGAATCTTGCCCCCTGCTCTACATGCACTCCATGTCTTTCTAAGGTCGTCCCCGAAATATCCAAAAGGAACCGATACCCCTTGATCTCTGCTTTAGGGGTGAAAACTAGGTGTTGATCCCATTGGAGAGGTATTCCTTCCCCCAAACATGTGCCAAGACAATTGCATCCTCGACCCCTCCCAAAAATTGTACCTTGATAAGGAGATGAGATAAAGCCAGTGTCATGTATTTTGGTATCTATAGATCTAGCAGAGTGGCAACAAAACGCACTGCAATGTCAATATTTACTTTGTATCACTCCTGAGCCACAAGAAACTCTCTCCCAAGAATCGACTTAATGGCTTCTATTTCCAAGCCACCCTCCACCATAAACATCGATCGCAACCGTTTGACTGAGATCATGCCCAAAAACTAAATCTCCCTTTTAGAGCACATCAATAGAATTGGAGTGTCCATAAATTCCACTGTCTTGAGACTACTTAATTCGCCTCCTTAGCCTGTTTAAAATCCCATAAATAATTTGTATACATGGATCCGTTTCTCACCGCCTTGTAGCATTTAATGTCTCATACTCCTTAATTTCATTGTCATATTTTCGTTTGTCTTGCCTTGTGAGTTTCCGTTTGGCACCAATCTAGCATCAACTCTTAGATAAAGGCCTCCTTTTTGTTGTCACCATCGGCCCCTATATTTGCCAACTTATTCACTTCCCTATTTACCTCTTTGAAATTGTGATAGATTGTGAAGCTGCTAAAGCTACCTAATAAGTCAATCACCTAATTTAGATAATCTTGCTACTTCCAATTGGCTATCTTGTCTAATATGAGTGCATTTATCAAAAAAGATGAGTCGCCTTCAATTTCTATACTTTGTAAATTGAGTTCTTTGTAGAACTGCAAACCTAATAATAATGCTTTTAACTCCACCAAATTGTTTGAACCTAGTGGCAATGATTTTTGAAATTTCTCCCACCATTTTCGCCTTCCAGTCATAGATGATGTAACCAACACCTAAAATTTCAGGATTGCCTCTTGAGGCACCATCAAAATTTAATTTGTAGTTATTTTGTTATGGTGGTTTCCAAGATGCAATAGCTCTAGAGCCCTTGTTTGTCAATCCTTCCCTACCTCCAAAAGTAGAACATTTTAGCCCAAACCAAGCCTATCTCATTTTGGAGTCCCAATTAGTGAAGGACACTTGTTGGGGATTCATCTCTACTATTTACAACCTCTACAATAACAACTTCCAACTTGTTTGTGAGATTTGGAAAACTTATTTCATTATCTTGAAATATTTTTTTGTTTCACTCTTTCCATACCTCCCATAGCAGCATTAATGGGCTTATTAACCATAATGATGAAAACATAGCATTTCTCTTCAATATTAGCCATGACTTGAACATAGTTAGAATGTCATTAAGCAAGGAACTTACCCAACCTAGCTTGGCACACAACCATCTCCAATAAGCTTGTGTGAAAGGACATTCTAAAAATAAATGGTAAATACATTTTTCTTATTTTCTTTACAGAGAACAAATCTTGAGGGGCCCTAGTATTCCATTTTAGTAAGTCGTTATGTAGTCAATACCTTCTTTTGCATTACAACCCACATGAAAGTTCTAGCCTTTGGGAGGCATTGGTTGATCTAGTAGAGGTGCAATGGAAGTGTGGATTTCACCTCATTCATCCCTAATATTTTATACCCATATTTTGTGTTGTATTGTCTAGACTTTAAGACTATCCATATTTATTTGACTTTGCCTCCCCTAATTGTGATGACTTTGTCTTTGAGGGCATCTTGTAGTTGATCAATCTCATTTCTTGATAGATTTAGATCACTTGGGTCCTTCCAGTGCCAACCATGTACCCCATCCACCATGCCTTCTTCCACATAATCCCTAACTTTAACACCCCGGGACTGAGATAGTGTAGTTTTCGTGTTCCCAATTTCCAAAATGTTGTCCAAATTGGGATATCCTCCCCAAGAATCTTCCCAAAATAATACAAATTCCTCATCATGAATGTCCCATGAGATATGATTTGTGATTAAATGTTGACACTCTCTCATGAAATTACAAATTTTTGAGCCTTTAGGGAGATTATCAAACATCATAATACATTTATCATCATTGTTGTTTAGGTACTTATTTTATAGTATTTTTTCCCATTTGTCTTTGTTATTTGTGTGCATCTTCCAAATTAGTTTAGCACCTAATTCTCTATTTTTTTAAGGAGATCTCTCAACCTTGTCCCCCTACATCCTTTGTTTTACAAACTTTATCCCACACCATTAAATTTATCTTGTTCTAATCCAAAGCTCCTTGCTAAAAAATTCCCTCATTTTCTAGTTTAGGTTGTGATAGATACTCACTAGCAATGAGAGGTAAGAGAGCAAGTAAATGGGGATTGTTGAGATTACAACTTTCAACATGATTATTCTACCTGCCTAGGACAGTCATTTCCCTTGCCAAGATTCCAAGTGGTTACTCTATTTTCCAAGGGCTCCTAAACCCTATTACCGTTTTGCTTATTTTCTAGAGGCATAGCTAAATAAGTACTAGGGAGTTGCCCTTTTTGAAGTTTAGTGCTCTAATGATCTCCTATTCCTTTCTAGGTTTTGACATGTGGAAAATGAAAATTTTAGATTTTGCTTCACTTATCTCTTGCCTTGAGGCCACTATGGAGGAGTTGAGTACATCTCTCTAAAATTTTGAGATTCACTCCTTTTTATTGCACCAAAGAGCAACATGACATCTGCAAATTATTTATGGGTGATTGTTAGAATGTTGCTTGTTATTTGGATGCCCTCTAACCTCCCCTATCCACTACAAATGTGACTATTCTACCTAACACTTCTGCCATTATTATAAAAAAGAAAGGAGATATGGGATCCCCTTGCCTAATACCTCTTGATGCCTTGAAGTAGCCTTCAGGTTTCCCATTTAAAATGACTAAGCATATAGGACTTTCTAGGTAGTTATATATCCAATTTATCCAATGCATGTCAAAACCAAAAGCCTCTAACACCTTGCATAGAAATCTCTAATCAACCTAGTCATATGCTTTCCTGATCTCCAATTTGATTAACATACTCTATTTTTTCCTCTTCTAAATGGAGTGGATTACTTCTTGGGTAATTATTACTCCTTCCAAAATTGATTTTCCTGGAACAAAACTAGTTTGTTCTTCTGATATTAGATCCAGTAGGATTAGTTTCAGTCAATTTTCTATAGCCTTTATCATTATTTTATACAAAGTATTGCATAATATAATTGGTCAGAATTCATCCAATGATGTTGTCTTTTCTTTTTTGGGGACTAGGTAGTTAAAGGTGTTATTTATTTCGCATAGTTCACCTTTCTAGTTTGTCTTGATTCTTCTATTACTACCACTATATCCTTTCCCACAATTACCCAACATTTTTAAAAGAATTTTGTTGAGAAGCCATCTGGGTTGGGAGCTTTATTGGGATGAAGTTGGAATGCAACAACTTTGATCTCTTCTTCTGTGAAATTTTCCAACAACGTCCTATTTTGTGATTCACTCACTAACCTTGGGATAACATGTAGAAATTGATTTTGTATATTCAAATCTAATCCTTCCATGTTGTTGAGAAAATTGCAAAACTACGTTACCGTTTCTTTGGTAATTTCCTCAGGATTAGCAGTGAGCACACTATCTACCCTTCTAATATTTATTATTTGATTGATGTCCCTTGCGAACTTTGTCACTTGTGGAAATATTTAGTGTTTTTATCTCCCTCTTTGATCCATGTTTCCCTTAACTTTTGTCTCCAATAGATCTCTTCTTTGGCCTACACTTCCTCATTATTTTAGTAAGTTATTGTCTTTTAGGAAAAATTCCTTATCCATCTTGTTTCTAAATATTTCCTCATTCATAGCCTTCATTTCTTCTTCCAGCCTTAGTTTAGTCTTCAATATGTTTTTGAAGTGAGATTTGTTCCATTTTTTTAATTGTTGTTTGATAAATTTCAATTTTGTGACTACTTCAAACATTATTGATCCTTTTGGCTTCACCTCTTCCCATTATTTTGAGACTAATCCCAAAAAGGTATAATCCTTTAGCCACGTATTCTCAAATTTGAATAAGCGATGTGGTTTGTTGTCTCCTAGTTTGATCAAATAATGATTTGACCCTGATTGATGTATTATGCTTCCTTCTAGAGTGAAGGGAAAAGAAACCAAATCCCCCTTAAATAAGATTTTTTCTATTCTTTTTGCTATATAACTTAAGCCAACCTTCTATTGGTCGATGTAAAGTTGGTGTTTTCTATTTGCACCTCCAATAGGATGTTTGCTCCAACAAAGTTTTCAAAATCTATTTGAGATTGGTACTCTTTGTACCCCACATTTTTTTCATAGCTATGCAAGATGACATTAAAGTCACCCACAAGATTATTGGATCATGAATATTCAAAGAAAAAAATATCATATTTCCTCCCACAACTCTCTTTTTTCTGCAACATGAAGGCCCATAAACATTAATCAAAATGAAATCCAAATTTGATGTTAGACTTTCTACCTTACATGCCAACTAATGTCTATGTGCTTCTAGCTTCTCTAAATGCACTAATTGAGGTCTCCACAGAGTTATCAATCCCCTTGAGGCCCCAACCGACTCTACTGACATGGTATTCCAAATTTTTCACTTTTTTTAAATGACTCTCCAT
Source organism: Sequoia sempervirens (assembly GCA_007258455.2). Classification (NCBI taxonomy): domain Eukaryota; kingdom Viridiplantae; phylum Streptophyta; class Pinopsida; order Cupressales; family Cupressaceae; genus Sequoia; species Sequoia sempervirens. The sequence continues at coordinate 463,952 of VDFB02252616.1, read as the reverse complement.
CTTCTATGTTAATTTTTTATTCTTGGACCATGAATATATCAACCAAGGATGTTTCCAAACAATGCCTTACCAAGCATTTTTTGTTAGGGGCATTTAAGCCCCTAACATTCTAGGAGAAGATCCTCATTGCATCTTGAGAAGGGTAATGCCCTTCCTTGATCTTTATAGCTTGGTTTTTTTGAGTTGACCCTCTGCATCTCCATCACTATAGTTATTTTCTTCATGTTTGTCTTTCTACCCTTCTTCCTTCCTTCTCCACATTCTAGAGATCTCCTTGCCATGTTTATTTGTTTTAAATTTCCAATTTACCACTTGTCTCTAGTATTATTTGTAGGTTTACTTGTTCCTCTCCCTCATTGTCAAGGTTTTTCATTTTTTTTTCTATGATTTCCCCTTCTTCCTATAAACCTTCATCCCTCGAGTGTGGCTCCTCTTATTGTTCATTTTCCTCCTCAATAATTATTTTATCCATGTCCTTCTTCATTAGCTCTATTATACTCCTCAACTCGTAACCGACCTCTACTATGGTGCCCAAATCATCCAACTCTTGTATTATTTTTCCTACCTATGTAGAGATAGAGGTGTTCTACAACTCATCTTCCAATTTAGCTAGGATTTTATACCCACTTCTTCCTTCTATGTACCTCTATTATCCTTGGGAGTTTGGGGTGTTTTCATGCCCAAATTTTCTTCTATTATTGATCTTTATTTTATTGCCTCCTCATCCCTCATCAAATCCACATTCTCTTTCTCGTATGTCCCTTCCCCACCTTCTAGTTGTCTCTTACCTCTTGGTTGATTAAAACTCCTCTTCTTGAGTAAGATGGGGTTTGATTCCCTTTCACAACCACTTTCCCTATGTTGTGTTGATTTCCAATTCATTCCACCTAGTTCTATTTGGGGAGATTTCCACACATATTTTGGCATGCATTTTCTACTCCCATGACATAATATTTTTGTCCACGATGATGAAACTGCCTAATTATTCTCCAATCAACTCCAAAATGTCCCTACTCCAATACTTTGTTGGGAAGTTGTATAGCTTTACCCATATGGGCAATTTTTCCATTCCATGCTTATGGGGATTAAAGTTTGGCTCCCAATGTTTCATATAGAAAATATTCCTTCCATTATCAAGGGTTTCTATTTAATTATATTTTCTTTCAATTATTCTAAAGAGAATATACCAACAAAAAACCACTAAGCAAAAAATTATCCTTACCTCTAAACCCCATCTTTCCAACCACCAATTATGTATCTTTTCCCTTGGACATCCCCACTCGCACCACTTGGCAAAGAAAGCTCGCTCTTTTAGAGTGTTTACAGGCATCTGCATAAGCTTGTGTGGAATTTCCAATGCTTTGCTCAGGTTCCTTAGCCTTGGTAGACCACCTCCTTGGTTCTCTAATTTACACACAATTTTACCTCCAAATTTTATAATCATTTAATTCAAAAGAGATTAAATTATCTTATTAAAAAATACATCACCAACTATTAATATTGAATTCCTAATCTAAATACAATTGTACCTCTAAATTAATAATCTACACTTAATTCAACTTTTGACTCCCTATTGTACTTGGTATGTGAGTGATTTAATAATAAGGTTTTCTCAATTCTAATTTTATCTAATGATAGAAGAATTACTTTGATCAAATAAATGTGTAAGTGCACAAAGATGGTGGACCAAAAAGGGGTCTTAAGTGGCCACTTTTTTTATGAAATCTAGAAGGACTGATCTTGGATGAGAAATTAAAGATAGTTACACTCAAAATTTTAGGATGCAACGAAAATAAGAGTCAAGTGCTCCATTTATCTACTTTCTAAATTACTTTTTTTTTTTAAATGTAAGGGGTTCAAAAAGGGGGGCTTGAGCATTGACAAAGAGGAGTTGCAAAAGGTATTCAAAGTTAAGTGCAAATCTATTTTAAATTGCATCAAAGTTATCATTGGAGATGATATTTTACACACGGAGCTGCAAAGGCTAATTTTCACTGCTAATTTGCTCTCCATTTTCTTATCAAATTTATTGGACCTAGTCCAAAATTTTGATGTTTTGAGGATTATCGCTAACAAGTTTGTTGTTAGTGCATATTTGGAAAATGATGCTCTGCTAAATAGTGTTTAGCAATATGATTTCACGTAGGGAGATGGTTTGATTGGTGGTTTATTTCCACGACACCTCTTGTTTCACAAGCAGAGGTATGCAAAGATTTTTCAAGGCATGTTATTATCCACAATGCATGATACATCAGTGCACGTATATCAAGTTCTCAACAAATATAGGTATGTTATTTCTATGGAGGAGATTGATGATTTCAAAAGAAAGTTTCATGCAATTTCTTTTTTGAGAAGCCATGTTTGTATTCATGATTTGCAACTTCCAGCCACTTCACAAGCTGCTAAAAGGAAGTTTTGTTACCGTTATGTACTTGATATTAACAAAACAGTCCCATCTTATGATCGTCAACATAAAGGAAAGCATGTGGATACAAAAGAAAGTTTGGTTAATGGCTTTCAAAGAGCTGGAAGCAAATCTGCATCTATTTAGCAATGTTCATGATAAAGCATTATATGTGCAATGGGCCGAGATTTTATAATAAGGGATAGTGATATATACATAGTTTGTATATTCTGATAGGGTATTTTGGGCATCAAATGGGAACGATCAAATGTACTGTCACAATCATTTACTTAGTTTAGTTGAATTGGGAAGGAATTAATGTTTTGTAAAAGCCTACCTGACCATTTTGGTCTATATGTTGAATTGTAAAAACTATTACTCAGACTACGACTGGGGGTTTTCTTGCTAGCTCTTTCCTACCAGTATGTCCGCCTGAACCAACAATATGTAAATAAAAATATTAGAAATAAAATTATAAGTGGTTTACCACTTTTGATAAAAAAAGGGGGGGGCTTGAAGATGTTAACTTTTTTTTAATATTTCAAAAATTGCTTCAATGAGAAATTAGCTAACAGTGCCATATAGTTTATACCTGACTTTTCTACTAATTTTTAATGAATATATGTTTTTTTACTAATCTTCAAAGTGGACACATCTTGAAAAATAGAAATTTGAGCATGCTGCCCCCTAATTTTTTTAAAATTTGATCAAGAAAACATTTTTTTTAATTTGTGTAGAATGGAGTCTAGTTTCTACAAATGTAATTTATTTGAAATTTAGATGAGTAGATAAAAGATAAAGTGAAAAACACCAAACATTGGTTTTGAAAAAAATGGATAAAATAACAAAAGAAATTAAAAATGAAAACCTTAACATGCTCGAAACATGAAAAATTTACATGGCTAGGTAGCTAAGAGGGAGCTTAACATTAGGGTGTGTGCAAAAAGTTGATTCCACTTTTTGGCCAAAAAGTGGAAGTGTTTTCCCTGATTTTCAAAGTTTGTCACATTTGACCTAAAAATTTGAAGCACTTTAAGATTGAATCTTAAAAAAAGTTAGGAATATGAAATGTAGTAATTAGAGTCTAGTTTCCAAATATGTAATTTATTTTAATACCCAGATGATACAAATTGATTTTCAATAGGCATGTCTGAAAACCACTATTTAAAAGTCATTTTTTTTACCATACCATGCACGTGTACGTCAACCATAGTTTGACCTAAATAATTTTACTTTTTTTAATCCTTTTGGGAAAATATCTATAACACACTGAAGATTGTGCATGATATTTTTTGTAATTTTTTAAATTATTGTTCATTAATTTTTTATTGGCCGCAATTGTTGTCTTGAAATTCCCTCGTGCACATCACACATAAGATGACCTAAAATTATTATTTTTTATTTTATTTTTTTCAAATGGAAAAGAATTATCGTATAATTTATTTTTCAAAAAAATATTTTAATAAAATTTAATTAAAATAATAGGAAAACCTGATATTTCAACTTTATCGACCAGTTTCATCAAAAGATATTTGAAAAATAGAAAAAATAATTCAATTGTAAAAAAATACATATTTTCAATCTACACAATCTCATCTTTTGTCAATTTTTTTTTGTAAAAACATCTTCAAACATATGTCCAAAGTCACTCTTTTCTACTAGCATTGACATGACCTTCAAGTTGCAGGTCAAAGTAGGTTCAAAGCTAAGGGTCAACTCCCCAAGCCTTTTTTTGATCCAAACCCATAACAAAAACTAGGCCGAAAGTTAAAATTATAGAAACAGGATCCTATTTGGTTTTTTAAAATTTTAAGCCTTTATAAAATGGCATCTCATTTCTAGAACAGGATCCCATTTTTGGCTTAGGGTCCCAAAGCGAAATGGGATCTCATTTGCTAAATAATGGGATCTTGTTTTATTTTTTTCGATTTCGGGTTTTTGTCTAAGTCTGAAACTTCCATGAGAAGTGGACCCATCTTCTTGCTTTTACCCATTACCAAGATGCTTTTTTGAATCGACATTAAACATGTGCAAACTTGATGGGGAGCATGCTCAAGATAATGTCATTTAAAAAAAAAAATTCTATAGTGTAGAAAATTGTACTCCTTTCTAAGTGAAAGTACAATTTCACACTTAATTTGGACCTATTTTAGTGACCTCCCATTTATGCATTTTTTCCCTTCAAAATAGGCCCCTAGTTCCCTTTATTATGCATCCCAAGGCCTATTTTTATCATTTTTCAAAACCACAACATACATTGAAAAAATGCATTTAATAAATTAAAAGCCCCAAAATAAATGAGTCTTGGCAATTTAGGTCAAGACTCATTTTCCCAAGGACGAATGTGTCCCTATAGGTGCCAAAAACCAATTTAAAATATACTTTTGTTGTCATTTTAATGTTCAAAATTCAAGTTGCAAAGTTCGGCTATCAAGATCTAAAATTCAAGAAATTAGAGAAGAAGCCTATAAAGCCTAGTCTTTTCACCATTTCAAACTAGGTTGACAAGAGATTGAGAAGAGATTCAGTAGATTAACACTCAAGAGTAAAAAGAGAGCATTCAAGAAAGAAAGGTTAAAATCTTAGAGTAGCATTTCATTTGTTTTTGTAGGTCTTCAAGCTCATTTTTCCAAGTTAGATCAAGCATTTTCATGATTTGAAGGTTCATGTTGTTGCAAGTATAAAGGTGTTTTCATTGATGTCAACAAGCCTGTGTTGTCATTGATGATAGTAGTGTAGTAGTTGAGAAGAGATTGTTGCTTTGATTAGTTGCATTATGTTGTCATTAGTTGAATTATTGATGTTAACCTCTAGTGTTGCTTTGATAAGCTCCTATTTATGGTTCATATGTCGAGGATACTGAGAAAATTGATAAAATAAGGAAACATGGTGTTGCAAAAGTGTTTTGGTTTGCAGAAGGTGCTCTAGTTTTGCTTCACATTTCTTCTAGGTTGAAGATATACTTGTGTGGTTTGAATATGTTAGATAGAGGTGTTAAGAGTTTCTATATCCAAAATTTTGGCCTCTAGATCGAAGGTTGGAGGAAGTTGTGTTCACCAATGTGTGAACTGGTTTTGCAGTGTTGTCTGGGAGAAATGTATTTGCTCCGTATTTCTCAATAATTGTTCTTTAGGTATTATGATTCTAAAGGTATGTTAATGAGGTTGATATCTTGCCAATGTCAAGAGGATTTGTGGTTTGGTACTCTAGAAGTTGGATTGTAGAGTTGCAGTGTTAGGCAGTGTAGTTTGAATGTACTGGGCATGTACATTGTGATGGTGCAAGTTTTTGTGAAGGAGTTTGATGGATTGTAGGAGGATAAAGGAATATTCTAGATCATGATGAAGTGTGGTATGTGGTTCATAAGTCATCCTTAGATTTGAGGAAGCGTGTAATTCAAAGTTTAATGGTGTTTGCATGTTAATAGTCGAATTGGTGTTTACACTACATTCGAAGATGTTCAAGCATTAATCAAGGCATGGCATGGTATGTGAGAGTTGATTTGGGTCCCAAATAAGTTTTTTTTTGGTTCTCTTTTCATTCTTATCCACCGTGGGAATGTTTAGTGCCGACCTAATTTGAATTTGTGAAGTGCAAGAAGAGTGTAGCCGACTTGAAGATGTTTTTTTTCAAGTAGCAGATGGTATAAATGCAAGGTGAATTGATGCAAGATGAAGTGTGGAATAGAGTTGTGTGTTGTGATGTGAAATTAAGTGTAGAGGTGTGAATTGCAGTGTGAGCTACAATGTAAGATTATTGAATGCAGTGAGCTGAGGTATCTTGATATTTTGAAGGTTGCTAGTGTTGGTGGAGTTGTTTTGGTGGAATCTATGTTGCATTGAGATAATGTTCTTTGTGTAACATTCTATCTTCTTTCTTCTTTCTATTCCAACAATGAGCCTAGGCTATGAGCCTTTCTGGATAGTGTGTCCTATTCTAGCAATGAGCCTCCTTATATCAGTTTCGTAATTACTTATATTGTGAGCTAATCCTCACTGTGTTTTTTCCCTCATTGGGTTTTCCATGTAAATCTAGTGTTCTCTTGTGTATGGTGTTGGTTATTTTAGTTTTGTTATTTGTTTTTCATGTTTAAACATTATAACAGATTAAAGATTTAATGAATGCTTGTGGATCTGATTACTATTGAGGGCTTTGATGTTTTAATTTGGTATAATTGATTCACCCCGGTCTTAGTTGTCTTGCTCATTCAACAATTGGTATCAAAGAAAGGTTCCTTAGAGAAAGCTTAACCGCTTGAGGTAGATCCAGATGGCGAACAAGAAGGAGATCCCTATGTTTGATGGTACAAACTATGCATTCAGGAAGGTGAAGATGGAAGGCTATCTGATTTATCTTGGATATGAAGTTGCAAAGGCAGTAAAGACTGCATACACCATACCTGCAAATGGTTCAGACACAAGTGATGAAATCAAGGCTTATGAAACAAATGGGAAGGAAAAGTTTGTTCTTTTGACTAGTCTTGCACATACTAAATTAGTGAAAGTTATGGATATGAAAATTGCTAAATAAGTTTGGGATAAGCTAGAAAGTATCTATGAAGTAGATGATAAGGTTAAAAAAGCTAAGTTATAGAACTTGAAGGCACAATTTGAGACTTTGTTGATGTCTAATGATGAAACAATCACAAGCTACATACAGAGGGTTAAAGAACTAGTAAGTGCTATGAAAGGTCTTGGTGCACAAGTCAAAGAACCTAAAGTGGTAAAGAAAATTCTTAGGATTCTTCTTGATTCTTATAGTGAAAACGTTTCTACTATTGAGGAATGTTATGATTTTAATACATACACTATAGATCAGTTACAGTATAAAACACTAACTACATTTGAAATTATGAAAATTGGTCTGAAAAATGGTACAAAAATGGAGACTACTTTCAAGACCATAAAATCAAAAAAATTTGAAGATATAGATGAATACGATCTTGATGATGTGGAAGCTAACTTTGTAAGAAGGATGGAAAAGGGCACTAGTAAGTACAAAGGTAAATTACCTTTCAAATGCTTTAGTTGTTGAAATATAGGTCATTATGCTTCAAGATGTCAAAAAAAACTATGAATTATAAGAAAAGGAAAACAAAGGAAAGATGATCAAGAAAATCTACTATGTTAGAGAAGATGTCGGTATTTCTAATGATGAATCTGATTATAGAGATGATGATAATGAATGTTTATTCTTAGCTTTAAAATATGAATCTAGTTCTACTAACTCTAAGAGTTGTGTGAAGGAAAGTGTCCTTGAGAAAATAGGATAAGATTGGAGGTACCTTGGTATCTACTTTTCATGTTATACATGACAAGAACTATTGGGTTATTGACAGTGGTTTCTCAAATCATATGACTGCAAACAAGAGTAAGTTTGTTAAACTTGAAAATATGATGGAGGACTTGTTAAATTTGGAGATGATTTAGGTGCTAAGATTTGTGGAATAGGTTCAATCAGTTTTGATGGAAAGCATAATACTGAAGATGTTTACTATGTTAAAGGTTTAAGACATAACCTCTTGAGTGTTGGAAAAATGTGTAGCAAATGATACAAACTTATGTTTCAGGATGATGGATGTGAGATCAGAAAAGGGTCTAGAACTATAATTGTTGTTGGAAAGAGGATAGATGGAAATATCTATCAGCTCAAGGGTGTTGATGGTCATTGTTTTATGACTCAGATTAATGATAGTTGGCTATGGAATAGGAGAATGTGTCACATCAAATTTGATAACCTAGTTAGAATCAATTAAGTTCAAGCAGTGAGAGATTTGTCGAGGATTACAAATTCTATCAATGTTGTTTGTAGAGAATGTCAATTCAAAAAACCAAAAAGAAGTAGTTTCGAAGGAAAGGAAAAATCTTCTACTGGATTGTTAGAATTGGTACACACAGAATTTTGTGGTCTAAAAAGAGTGAGAAGTCTTTAAGGTGAGAGGCATTTCATCCTTTCGATTGATGATTACTCTAGAATGACATGGGTTACTTTTCTTAGAGAAAAATTTGAAGCCCTAGATAGATTTAAAGCATTTAAAACTATGGTTGAGAATGAAATGGATTTGAAGATTAAATGTTTGAGGTCTAACAAAGGTGGATAATTCACCTCTAATGAATTTAACATATTTTGTGAGAATCATGGCATAAAGAGGCACTTGTCTTCCCCTAGGACTCCTCAGCAAAATGGAGTAGTTGAAAGGAAAAATAGGACTATTCAAGAAGCTGCAAGGACTATGATGGCAGAAGCTAATCTACCGAAAGTCTACTAGAGAGAAGTACATACTACTGTTTATATACTTAACGGAGTTCAAGCAAGAGCTAATAGTAAAAAGACTCCCTATGAGTTGTGGTACAGAAGGATTCCTACCATTAAGTACTTTAGAGTGTTTGGAAGCAAATGCTATATTAGAAGAGATGATGAAAACTTGGGAAAGTTTGATGCAAGGTATGGTGAAGGTATCTTCCTTGGATATACTACTAAAAGAAAAGCTTACAAATGTTACAATTAAAGACACATAAGAATTATTGAAAGTGTAAGTGTTAAGGTTAATGAAGACATGTAGAATTTAGTTGTAATAGATTGATATGAGATGGATGAGCCTGATTGTGGAGAAGAAGAAGAAAAGACTGAGGATAAAGAAGTACAAAATGAAGAGGAATAAAATTCAAAAAAGACCCCTAAGACTCCTAAGTATGTACGAAAAAATAATTCTGAAGAATAGATCATTGGAGACAAAAACAAAGGAGTGTTGACAAGAAGAACAACTACTAAAGCAGAAGTAAATTTGTGTGTACTCTCTAAAATTGAACCAAAGACAGTACTTGTGAAGCTTGCAAAGGTGAAAATTGGATGAAGGCAAAGGAAGAACTTATGTAGATTGAGAAGAATCAAACTTGGGAACTAGTTCCTAGACCTAAAAAAAAACATTATTGGAACTAAGTGGGTATTCAAAAACAAGTAGAATGAGAATGGAGAAGTGGTAAGAAAAAAGGAGAGGCTTGTGTGTAAGGGCTATGCACAAGTTGAAGGAATAGAATTTGAGGAGAAATTTTCTCCGGTGACTAGAATGGAAGCAATCAGAATGTTTTTGGATTTTGTAACACATAAATACTTTAAAGTTTATCAGATGGATGCGAATTCAACTTTCTTGAATGATGAATTGGAAGAACAAGTTTACATGGAATAACTAGAAGGATTTCAGTTGTTAGATAAACCTAATATGGTTTAAAAATTGAAAAAGGTATTGTATGGACTGAAGCAAGCTCCTATAGCTTGGTATGCAAGGTTAGACATATATTTGATTCAACACAGATTCAATAAGGGTACCGTAGACAATAATTTTTACTTTAAGGTTGAGGAAGATCAAATCTTGATAGTGGTTGTGTATGTTGATGACATAATTTTTGAAGGAAATGAAGATATGTATAAGAATTTTTTAGAAAAGATGCAAAAAGAGTTTGAGATATCTATGTTTGGGGAGATGAATTTCTTCCTTGGGCTACAAATCAATGAAATAGATAAAGGCATATTCATTTCACAATCAAAGTATGTTAAAGAGATGTTGAAGAAGTTTGGAATGGATGACTCCACATTTATATGTACTCCTACGATTACTTGTTGTAAATTGAGTAAGGATGAAGAATCCCTTAAGACTAATCAGAGCAAGTATAGATCTATGATTGTTGGAATGTTATACCTAATTGCTACTAGACCAGATGTCATGCATGCAATTTTTCTTGTGGCTAGATTTAAAGAAGATCCTAAAGAGGCACATGTTGTATTGAAGAGGATATTCATATATTTGAAGGGTACTCCAAATTGCAGCTTGTGGTATCCTAAGGATACTAATTTCACATTGAGTGCTTACACAGATACAGATTGGGATGGCTATGTTGATAATAGGAAAAGTACTAGTGGTGGTGCATTCTTTCTCATATGTAGATTGGTATCATGGCTTAGAAAGAAACAAGATTTTGTTTCTTTATCTACTATAGAGGCTAAGTATATTACAATAGCATCTTACTGTACACAGGTATTATGGATGAGATAGACATTGAAGTATATCAGAGTAGTGTATGGTGAGCCTATTTCGATCTTTTGTGATAACACAAGTGTAATTAACATTTCAAAGAATCCAGTGATGCATTCAAGAACAAAGCATATATCAATTAGGTATCACTTTTTGAGAGAGAAAGTTGTGAAAAGTGAAGTGAAGCTTGAATATATACCTACAAAGGATTAGATTGTTGATATATTTAGTAAAGCTCTTCCTAAGGATACTTTTGAGTATCTTCAGGAGAAGTTGGGGGTTATTGCCCCTCCTTCTTTGAACTAGATGGATATGGAGATGCATGAGTCTAGTGGGTCTATGGATTCATTTTTTTGTTTGGACTGATGTTGGTGGCTACCTCTCAAGGGGAGTAGGTAGTGACATTGTTGTAGTATGAAATTTATAATGCAAAAGTTGTTGAGTTTATTGGTGTGAACTCCTAAGGGGGAGTATTCAGAGCAGTTGCAAGCTTCTTGGTTCTATGTCAAAGGGGGAGAACAATGCAAATACTTTATCCTTTTCCATTGATGTCAAATGGGGAGAGAGAGAATTCATGTGAAAAAAACCAAGTGAAGTAATGAGAGAGAAAGAGAAGTCATGCAAAAAAGGCAAGTATCAAAGGGAGAGAGAGTATAATGAGCTAGTTGTGCAAGAGGGAGGAAAAGAGAAATGGAAATAAGTATGTTCAGAGCTATTGTGACTTTGACTTTGATGTTTTTTCACATCTTACATTGGCATAAATGACAAAGGGGGAGATTATTGCAAGCATGAAGGTGTTGTCATTGATGTCAACAAGCTTGTGTTGTCATTGATGATAATAGTGTAGTGGTTGAGAATAAATTGTTTATTTGATTAGTTGCATTATGTTGTCATCAATTGAGTTGATGATATTAAACTTTGGTGTTTCTTTGATAAGCTCCTATTTATGGTTCAAATGTTGAGGATATTGAGAAAATTGATAAAGTAAGGAAACATGGTGTTGTAGAAGTGTTCTGGTTTGCAAAAGGTGTTCTAGTTCTACTTCACATTTCTTCTAGGTTGTAGATATGCTTGTGTGGTTTGGATATGTTGGATAAAGTCATTTAGAGTTTCTATATCCAGAATTTTGGCTTTTATATCAAAGGCCAAAGGAAGTTATGTTCACTAGTGTGTGAACTGGTTTTGCAGTGTTGTCTGGGAGAAATGTATTTGCTTCGCATTTCTCTACAATAGTTCTTCAAGTCTTCCAATTTTGAAGGTATTTTGATGAGGTTGATATCTTGCATATGTCAAGAGTATTTTTGCTTTGGTACTCTGAAAGTTGGGTTGTAGAGTTGTACTATTGGGCAATGTAGTTTGAATGTACTAGGCATGTACATTCTAATGGTGTGAGTTGTTGCGAAGGAGTTTGATGGATTTTAGGAGGATAAAGGAATATTCTAGATCATGATGAAGCCAAGTATACCCACAAAAGTGGTTTACAATTGGATTGAGGAAGGAAAAGTTGAAAAAATTGACCCCGTGGAAAAAATCTTTGTTTTTGGGGTTCGAGCGAACTATTTGGTTCGAACAAACCAAATGAGGGTTCACTAGAACCTAGGTTGAGTGAACCCATTTAATGAAATGCCCCACCATTCCTACCAAAAAAGACAAGGAACACCCCTTTTGAAAGGGGGTTCACTCAAACCAGGGTTCAAATGAATCCTAGTTCGCTCGAACCCCAGGGGGTTTGCTCAAACCCCCCCTAGTTCGAGTGAGCCCCCCTTTTCCCACCTTCCTACTCTCTAGCAAAAAAAATTAGAATTTTTGCCCTTTGAAGCTTGGGTTGAGGATGAAAATGGAGACTTCACAAACCCAACTAGAATCAAGTAGTCCTTGGAATGAGCTATCCAACGACTATAATTTTAATATGTTTTGGTTTTATTATGTATTTTTTTAGTTTTATTAAACATAGGTTTTTCATCGAAAATCAAGTTCTATGTTTTGCACATGTGAAAAAATAGCATTATAAAAAAATTAAAAATATGAGTGCACCAAATATTGAAGTCCTTGATCCAACAAAAAAATATCAATTGAATTTTGATACATACAAAAAAAGTTACACGTTATACGGTTTGCCTATGTTTGAATTGTAATTGGTTTGACTTTGAAACTTGATTAAGGAAAAAAATTCAATAAAAAACTATCTAACCAAGTGGAAGAACTAGATATCAGGGTTACAAATCTAAACTTGAAAGAATTAGAATTTTATCCTTCATGGAAAAAAAGTTATGCATTATACGATGAGCGTCACTCCTTAAAAATGTTATTTTCTGAAAAAACTAGTTTTTGAAGGAGATGGAAAAAGAAGTGCAATCTGTTTCCAATTTTTTTTAAAAAGATATATTTAGAATATACAGACAAAATGTCACAAATCACTAGTTTGCATCATCTTCAAATTCCTCACGGTTTAGTCGCTATAGATGCCCGAAAGTAAAGATTTAGTTAGAAAAAATTATTTCAGTGTCCAGTTTGGCCAAAAATTGTAAACCAGTATTGTGGGATCACCCAGCTTGGTATGTGGTTCACAAGTCATCCTTGGATTTGAGGAAGCATGTAATTCAAAGTTTAATGGTGTTTTCATGGGTAATGACTGACCTAGTGTTTACACTACATTCAAAGATGTTCAGAAGGTGTAGCATGGCATGTGAGAGTTGATTTGGGCCCCAGCTAAGTTTTTTTTTGGTCCACTTTTCATTCCTATCCATTGCGAGAATGTTTACTGCTAACCTAATTTGAATTTGTGAAGTGCAAGAAGAGTGTAGCCAACTTGAAGATGTTTTTTTTTTCAAGTAGTGGATGGTATAAATGCAAGGTGAATTGATGCGAGATGAAGTGTGGAATAGAGTTGTGTGTTGTGATGCAAAATTAAGTGCAAATGTGTGAATTGCAGTGTTAGCTATAATGCAAGATTGATGAATGCAGTGAGCTAAGTTATGTTGATCTTTTAAATGTTGTTAGTGTTGGTGGAGTTGTGGTGGAATCTCTATTGCATTGAGATAATGTTCTCTGTGTAACATTCTATCTTATTTCTTCTTTCTATTCTGATAGTGAGCCTGGGATGTGAGCCTTTCTGGACAGTGTTCCTATTCTGGAAGTGAGCCTCCTTGTACCGATTTTGCAATTACTTATATTGTGAGCTAATCCTCACCATGGTTTTCCCTCATTGGGTTTTCCTCGCAAATCTAGTGTTCTCTTGTGTATGGTGTTGGTTATTTTATTTTTTGTTATTTGCCTTTCATGTTTAAACATTATAAAAAATTAAGGGTTTAATGAATGCATGTAGATTTGATTACTATTGAGGGCTTTGATGTTTTAATTTGGTACAACTGATTCACCCCCCCCCCCCAGTTATCTTGTTCATTCAACAAATGCCAATGGTGTATCATGATGGATTCTAGGTTTTGGGACATGCACCTAGCCATTCTCCCTAACCTAATGACTTTTTTCCTAAATGTTCTCATATTTAATCTTCATTCTACTAGCCACCTAAAGCAAGGTACAATCAAATTTCAGATCTATTAGGGTGTTTTGACTTCTCCCTAACAAGGTATTTGTCATTTTTCATGCTCATTTAGGGATCTTATTCTAACACACTTAAATAAGGCTTCTTTCTATTTTAGCTCTTAACACCTTAGATACACTTAAGGTTAGGGCTTGCACACACTATTATTTATCATATTTTTATCTTTCCATCAATATTTAATTACCAAATTTGGGGTTTGATCAAGGCAAACCCCCATACAAACAAACCAATTTTTTATTTTATTTTTATATAGATCTAGAGTTGGGACTGAAGATTTTCAAGTATAGGATTAGAGTGTAGACAGAGGACTATAGGATCAAATTTTGATTTTCCAAAAAGGGATACAAAGACCCATTCACCTGGGCAAATGAGTCATAGTAGGACACTTTGTGATACTTTTGGCATTGGGTACACATACCATCCTAACCTTATCATATTTGTTGATTGATTGTTGTTTCTGATAGTGTTATCATAATGCCTCGCATTTCAAGTGGTAGATCTCATAGGTTTAATTGTTAATGCACTTTTATTCTTCTCCCAAAACTATTTTTCAATCATTTTTGTCACTTTTCTGTCATAAGGAAGTTAGGGCAACATAGTGTCCAAAAACCTAGGATTGACTCACCTTGAGGGTTTTAAGTTAATTCTAAACCATTTGTGACATTAAACCTCTTCTTAATGAACATGGAAAAGGTGAATTTGTGATTAGGTGGACACCCCCTTGTTATTTTTGCATAGGTCCCTCATTTTTGGGTCTCTTATTCATATTACCTCTTTTCCTTCATAAGTACAACATGAGATTGAATCCAAAAAAGTGTCTTTGGTGTGGAGAGTGGAAATTTTTTGGGTTTTATAGTGTTCCACAGAGGCATTGAGGTGGAAACAAAGAATATTGATGCTATCATTAACATGCCACTTCTGAAGAAAATTTCTCAACTACGTACTTTACAAGGAAGGATTCAAGCTATCCGTCATTTTGTGGCATCTTTGGCATATCAGACTTTACCTTTTACCCAACTTCTTAAGAAGGAATCAAAATTTAAATGGAATGAAGATTTTAAACAATATTTTGAAAGTTTGAATGAGTATATCACTAATCCTCCTATTTTACAACCCGTTGTTCAAGGAAATCCATTCATCCTTTACATATCAGCCTCCGCCCATGTTCTAGTAGCATTGTTGGCTCAATAAGATGACAATGGTAAATATCTTCCTATTTATTACATTAGTCAAACTTTAATCAATTATGAAACTCGATACACAATAATAGAAAAGAAATGTTTGGCCCTTGTGTTTGCTTCTAGTAAATTGAGACACTATTTACTAAATACAGAAGTGCATGTTGTTATAAAGTTTGATCCACTAAAACACCTCTTTGTTAAAACAAACTTATCATGATGCTTAGCTAAATGGGCTATGTTGTTAATTGATTTTGATCTTAAATTTTCCTCTCAAAAGGAAATCAAAGGCCCAACCTTGACTCACCATTTAGCTGATGCTCCCTCTCTATTAACGCTACCTAATATGGACTCATTCCCTGATGAGAGTGTGTTGGAAATTGAAAATGAAACATGGGAATTGTACTTTGATGGTTCTAAGTGTCAAACTGGCTCTAGTAGGGTTTATATTAAAGCCACCTTTAGGAAATCTTATTCCCTTATCTTACCATTTAAATTTCCTATGTACAAACAAGACTATAGAGTATGAGGCTCTAATTGTTGGAATGCATGCAACCTTATCCTTAAATGTTCAACAAATTCATATATTTGGTGATGCTTAATTGATCATTAAAAAAATTAATGGATCCTATCAAGCAAAACATTAAATATTAGTCCAATATAAAAACCTTACAATGACATTGCTTGAACGCTTTCAATCATATGCCATTAACAATATTCCTTGAAAGGATAATCAACATGTAAATGCAATGGAAAGTGTCTCTTCCATTATCTCTCTTGATGATCCTTCTATGGATTTCACATTTGTTGTCCATATGATTACCAAACCATCAATATATGAAAAAATGAAAGAAGCATTAATGACCAACATTGAAGCCTCTACTGAATGGTACCCATTGATATTTAATTATTTAAAAGAAGGTACCTTTCTTGAACCAACTACTAAAAACACTAGAGCTCGTATTCAGAAACTTGCTACTAAATATGTAATCCTAGTAGATGTCTTATATATACGATCTTTTGATGGTCTTTTATTGAGATGTCTTAAACAATCAGAGATCCCTATAACCCTTGAGGAAGCTCATGCTAGTGCTTGTGGGAGGAATTTTGGGGGAATATCATTAGTTCAAAAATTAATCTATATAAGATATTATTGTTGACATATGGAACAATATTGTTTTGATCATGTTAAGAAATTTCACAAATGTCAAGATCATAACAATCTGATTCATGCTCCTGCTTCCGAACTTTGTGTCGAAGTTCCTATTTGGCCATTTTTAGTTTGGAATTTAGATCTCATTGGAAAGGTATCCCCTCCCTCTTCTTTTGGACACAAGTTTATCATTACCACCATAAATTATTTCACAAAACGGGTAGAAGCAATTCCTCTTCATTCCACAACAGTTGATACAATTTTTTATTTCATATTGGAACACTATTTCTCACTTTGGTCTTCCTTCTACATTAGTTTTAGACAATGGTACACCATTTAAGAACAATGATGTGAAACAATTTTTGTAAAATTTCACATTCAACACCATTTTTCAACTTTGTATTACCCACAATCTAATGGTCAAGCAGAAGCAATAAACAAATACTTGAACAAATCTTACTGAAAATGGTAAGTAAACATAATAAGGATTAACACACTCAATTATTGTATGCATTGTGGGCTTATCACACTAGTATTTGAACATCTATGAGAAATACACCTTATAATTTGGTCTATGGCACTGACATAATAATGTCCCTGGAGTTAGAAATTCCTTTATTACGAATTTCTCTTTGAGGACTTATTGATGATACCACTTATAAGAGAAACGATTGCAACAACTTGAAATGCTTGATGAACAATGCATTAATGCTCTTGAGATTCTTTAAGCTTATTTGAAAATAATGCAATATAGTTACAATGATAATGTCATTTTGCACTCATTTAACAAAGTTGATTTAGTGTTATATGAAAATCAACACAATGTTAATGTTGGCTCGAGTGAAAAGGAAAGTTTAGCCCAAATTGGTTAGGCCCTTACATCATTCAAGAGAGCTATGGGTTTGGTGCATATACATTAATAGAAATGGACGGTACACCTCTTAAAGAACCTATCAATGTTGTGCATTTACATAGATATTACACTTAACATCTCTTTTTGAATAGTATGTGTATTAAAGCATGTTGTTAGATTTAGTAGATAGTTTTCGATTTTATCTCACATTGCTTCATTCTTGACAAATATCCCTTGTGTGTCTTGAATTATAGAGTAATTTTTCATTAGTTGGATTATTACTTTCTCTTACATGCTATTCAATTTCATGTGTGTTGTGTTAAATTAGATCATTATATGCATTTAATTTAACATGATTACACTTAATATCAATGTTGTATCTAAATGAACATAAGTGTTTAAGTTAGATCACATACATAAAATTATATCATGAAGAGATTTATTAAATAATCTACACCAATATTTTTTGATAGATCACATAGACATCTAATATAAACAAGAACACATATAGAAACAAAATGCTTATATATTAATCACATAAAGTTATTATACATGATCACCCCAATGTGGCATAATACAAACATAAGTACATCTAGGTGGTCTTGTGACTACTAGATACCTTAGGACCTGGTGGTGGTGCTTGCCAAGAGATGGTGGATCGTGTGTGGTTCATGGAACTAACCCACTCTCATAGGCCTCAGAGCTCGCCGTCTATAGAAACCATGCATACAAGTAGTGTGACACGTTCTTGCTCTGTCTGATCCCTATCTGCATGTAGTCTCACTTGATCTACTTGAACTCTAGCAAGCTCTCCCTATAGTTTTATGAGCTTCACTTGTATGACAACCACTAACTCACTCTCGATCATATCTTGGGTGGCTTAGAGCTCCTCATATGCAGCCTGAAGCTCTATAAATGTAGTACTTGATTGCTCCTCCCAAACTCTATAATCATCAAGGGCCCTCATGTCCTTCTCGTAGGAAATCCTCCATCATGATAAAGGCTCAAATAGGTTTGCATGGTGCCCACCATAAGTGGTGGTCCATGCTCTACTCGTATATCCTATTGTGGCCAGGAAGACAAGGGTCATCTATGTGATGATATGTCTAATGAAATCTTGCCACCCTTGGATATTGTAATGCCATAAAATTGCACCCCTTCCAATTTCACATACATTCTTGTATCCACTTTAGTGTCCACTTCCTTAGCACTTGTGTAGGCTCATTTTAGCCCCTGTATCAGCCTTTTCCCCACTTAGGATGCTCAGGACCCCTTTTCAGCAGCTACCTTCACCAATAAGCTTTGCATCAAACTTTGTTCTTTTCTCATTCTCATCATTTTGTAGTGTGATTTGTCTAGACACTAGCGTGTCGCACGGATGTATGTGCACCGTGCTAGCATCTTGTGACATTTTGACATTTAAATGACCATTTTCTAAGTGCCTTTCCACTTGTCAACTCCTTTCGTCAATGGTAACAACTTGGGACACCTTGTAATGGCTCAAGAAGCTTCTTTTCCCTCCTATTCTCTCTTTTAAAGTGATATTTTCAATTCATTTGTTCTTCTTGGGTCTTTCTCTCTTGGATACACTCTCTTTTCTCTCTTTTCCATCTTGCTTGCGCATCTCTCTTGCTTGTTACAACAACCTCAAGATTTTAAGTTCTTACAACACTCTTTGCAATTCTCTTGGCTCTCGTATCTTTGTCTCTCTCCTTGGCTTCCTCAAGCCTTGTAGGTGATATCTATCTTGTGCCTTGTATCTTTGAGCATATAGGGATTTCTCACATCCCCTATCTATTGTATCTCTATCTTGTGATACAAGTTCTCCTCCTCGAGTGGGGATTGCTTTTATCACTCTTGCATTCATTTCATTTCTGCTTATTATTTCTCTCTATCTATTTGGCTATCTGTGGAGGTGGGAACATCGAAACGGGGGTTTGACTGAGGCAAGCCCCTAAACAACCTCAACATTTTTTCCTCGGTCTTATGTGTGTAGGTGTTGAAGATATCTACTTGTTGGAGGTTTCATTACTTGGGTTGTTGTAAATTCTTTCTTTCTTCTCCTTAGCTTTATCATTTACATTTTACTTAGTTTACTTTACTTTATTCTAGTTCTACTACTCTATTATTTTTTTGCATTTCAATATTTCTTAGCAGTCAAAGTAGAAGTAGTTGCTTTGATTTTCTATGCTATTCATAGTTTTCACATTGTACGAGACGCTAACACACATTTGGGACTCTAGCATGTCAAACTAGTGTCTGTATGTTGCACTATCATCCTTAGCCTAAAACTTGTTAGTCTGTCCTTAAGATGTCTATGACCTACTCATTCTAATTTTGAAACTCTCGCTTTGTTCAATGAGGTAGTTTAGGGAAGTTCATTCCCTGGGACTCTATTGAGAATAAAGAGACTTGTGAGTAGTGAATCCCCCTTCTCTACAAATATCACTTGCAACAAGTAAACCATAAAATACATCAAAATGATATAATAAGAAATCTACAACTAGAACTTAAAAACATAATCAAAATAATACATCATTACCTAGGCCACCAACTTGCTGATTAGAATCCTGATGGGTAGGAAGTGTGGAAGGTCCAATATCACTACTCTCTCCATGCTCATGAGATGTCATTCCTATTGTGCTCATTGGCCATGATCAGGTGACTTTGGGAGGAACTAAGGGTCTCTCCTCAAGGGAATCTACGATATCCATTAGCTCTGCAGGATCATCTCTCATCGGTTGCTCTACCTCCTCATCCTCTTCCTACTCATCCTCATCATCCTCATCTACCATCTTAGTTTCTCTATCCTTATCCTTTGTGTCCCCATCCACAACTCTATCCTCTCTCTCCTCTCTGTAACCTGGATGAGGTCCAACGTTGCCAATGGGGTGCTGCATGGGGAAGACTATTGTAGGCCATACTCCCATCCACCACTGCTCATAGGATATTATTGCACCTACATCATCCTAATCTGATATTGAGGGAAAGTCAGGATCCTTGTCAAAATCACTAGAAATAACAACATCAATAGTAGGTCACATCAAACATCCCCGATGGGTGTCAATTTGTGCTACTCTTAGGTACGTAGGTTGTGGCCTAGGAGGTAGCTACCTCTATCCAAAATGTCCCATGACATGATCATAGTAGAATGACAAGACTAAATAATCATGACACCCTAGTAAGAGCCTATCTCGTTGCATCCTAACAAGTTGTTGTATGAGATATAGCCACTGCGGTATGGTCCTATAGGGCCTCCATACTATGTTGTCCTCATCGAGTTAATAAAACATAACCCTCCAAAACCATAGGTCCCCAACCTACCAAATTCATCTTAGTGTGTAGTTGAATGCTCGAGGGTAACCAAAGGTCACTATCATGGGATAGCTTGTTGGCCTCATGCACGTGATATGCTCAAAGGCCCACACCTATAATAGTCTATAGTGCATAATGTTGTGTAACTCTCTATGAACAAAACACCCAAAATCATACTATAGATGAGCTAACATACTGTGCTATAAGAATAGATGGTCTAATTTGCTCCATATGTTGAATAGTGTGTATGAGGCCTCCATCTAAGTGAGTTCCTCGTCCATCTGGAACCAATGCTAAGGCTACTATGATCACCATAATGCACCATAACAAGGGTATGTGGGAGTACAACATCCAATTTAGCTCAACATGTGGCCCCACACGCTCTATAGCTGGAGGGCGATCGAGACAATACTGAATGTCTCTTCACATCTATCAATATGTTCAACCCTCCTCAAAGTAGACCACATGTCCAAGAATGGGTATCCTAAAGATCCGGTGGACATCCTCCAATGTGGTCGTCATCTCGCCTAAAGGCAGATGAATGTGCATGAATTAGCATTCCATCTCTCGATGAGTGCCATAAACATGGCATCATGATACCTCATGGGATGCATAAGATAAATAAAAAATAAGCTTGTCTCGTGCAATATATCCTCCTCCTCAGACAGTTGGGTCACCTACTCTCAGAGAAGGGTAAAAGATGGCCACCTAAGCGCTATCGTGCACATGGTGGAACTTGAAAAATATGGAAGAAATCATCAATAATACACCTAAAAATTCAATAGAATCATTAAAAGTATAGTTAATCTATCCTGGGATGATTTGGCCAAAAACTAGATGCTTGGGCGATTTTGGACAGTGAGTCCAAGACACATTAGCCATTTTGGGATGCTTTGCACCAAAATGGGATGCTTTGCGCCAAAATGGGACACTTTGCGACACTTTTGGACGGGATCCTATAACATCTAATAATGCATAAAAAATAAAGTAAAACATAAAAGGAAACCAAAAGAGAGTGTATAGTGGACTAATCGTATGCCAAATCTCACCTCACACAACCTCCTCTAGTAAAACATCCAATCTGGGGGGCTGATACGCTCAGTAGCTGGGCATGTCTACTCCTCTCTATAACGCTAACAGTCTTTTGCAACACCTTATAAGGACTATCATACTTGGGTGCAATATATTTATCTTTCTTCTATTATTTTAGAGACATTTTCTTATATTGTTGTGATCACACAAAGACCCAATCTCCCACTTCAAAAGTACTTTCAATGCAATGCAAATATAACTATTTCTTCATTCTATTTTATGCCATTAGTAGGTTTTCTCATAGAATATAAAGTACCTCTTATTGTTGTTGAATGTATTCTTTGATTATTTTAACCTTTAGGTTTTCTTGGAATGAAGAGGTCATTGATGATGGTTAGTACCCATATAATGCAAAAAATGAAGACATCTTGGAATATGTATGAAAATAAGTATTATACCATCATTCTAATAGTAGTGGAAATTGCACACATCTCTCTTATTTATTTGAAGAAAAAAAATGGAGGTACATTTCCAAGCATTTGTTGACCACCTTAGCTTGTCCATCAAATTGGAGATTATATGAAAATCTATGAGCAAGCTAGGTTTAGAATCTTGAAAATAAGCTAGTGTAAAAATTACTTGTAAATATATGATCATGATAACTTATTATAACTTATGGAGTCCCATGTAGTTTCTAAATAGTATCCATAAAGTTTGATGCTATAATGCTTGATACCATTGGGTGTACCAAAGCATAAAAATGAGCATATTTGGTGAGATGATCCACAACAACCATGATGAAATTTCTTCTTCAAATCTAGGAAACCCAATGATAAAATACATAGACACATCCTCCCGCCTTTGAATTTGGATAGATGAGGGAGACAAAATACATAGAGTCTTAATTGTCTCCCCTTTATTTAACATGCCATGCATTTTGTTATAACTTTTTTAACATCCCAATTTATCCCCTCCTAAAATAAATAGTGTTTGATTCTATGGTAATTTTTTTTAAAAAAGATTTCCCAACTACCATAGAAGCATACAATTTTTCTAATTCCTTAAACTTAATGGTTTAATTATTGTAAAATTATAACTTATCATTTTACCATAAAATATTTCCTTTCCATGATTTTTTTTGACACAATTGAACCCTATTGGAGTTTCTTAATAAGACTATGAGTACCTATGTTCTTCTCCCAGTCTTCCCTTGCCCCATTCATCCAATCTTATTATAATATGGAGATGGAATATAATATTGAATTTATGTGTTCGTCCATCCTTGATAGAACATCAACCATAATAGTATCCTTGTGTTTCTTATATATGATCTCAAAGTCATATACCAACATATTTGTGACCCTTTTTTGCTTAGATGAAAACCTTTATTCCAAGAAATATTTGAGACCATCATGGTTTGTCTTTACCTCAATGTGTTTCCCATTAGATAAGGTCTCTATTAGTTGAATACATATAAGATAGCCAATATTTCCTTCTCATAAAATAGCTTCAACAAATTATTACCTATAATTATGCAACTTTGAAATGCTATGGATCTTCCTTCTTACATTGGTACTAGTCTTGTATCATTTCCTCAAGTATCACTTCCACAATTCCACAATTGATATTATAGAAATGTATGGGATAGATAGGAATGATGTTGTTCATATTGCTTACATAGCTTATCAAATTGCCTTGTAGCTATGATATTCCATTTAAAGGAATCCTTCTTCAATAAATCTATGAGAAGTGAGTTTATGCTACCATAGTTCTTTACAAACTAGTGATAATAACCTATAATCTACCTAAGAAACCCCATAGGTTCTTAAAGTAATTTCCACTCTATAATAGCTTTGATCTTATGAGGATCCACTTTAACCCCCCATATTACATAATATGTCCTAGGTAATCCACTTCCTTGTCACCAAACACATATTTGGATGGATTAGCATACAATTGACGCTACTCAAGAATGCCCAAAACCTTATTTACATGCTACAAGTGTTCCTCCCAAGTTTATAATATATGGGTAAGTGAAAGCTAATGGGTCCACTTTGAGTGAAAGCGTCACAAGTAAAAAAATCCCAATAGGAATGGGTACTCATTTAGGATTAGGTTCTCGAACCTAAACTCCCACATATATGGAATAAGCAATTGTTTTTGTGTTTAAAATGAGTTCTTGTTTTAAATAGAAATGAGTACCTATCTTAAAATAGGTACATATTTTAACATAAAATGGGAACGTGTTTTAAAATGAGTACCTATTTATATTTACATTATATACCCATTATTTTTAGAATGGGTAAGCCTTTTGGAGTGACTACTCATTTTAAAATGGGTACCTGCTTTTAGAATGAGTATTCTTTTTGGAGTGAGTACATGTTTCATACAATTCAAAATTTGAAACATATGGTTTTTATTTTATTTTAGGCTTACAAATCCAACCCTCGTGCTTAGACCTACAAGTACAATGCCATGAAAATAACAAGATAAAAACTAACTTTAGCAATATATTTGATAACTTTTAAAAAAAGTTGTGACAATATTTAAACCCACTATAGATGATGATTTCTAGTTTTCAAATATGTAATATTTTTTATAATTGGATGTATTTTTATATTTATTAATTATTTTCAATGGAAAGTGCTTCACAAACTTGAAATGAAAGGTACTAGTAAATTTTTATTAACTCATAATTATTAAACTTCTTTTAAAAAATATATGTGACCAATCTAGATGTCATACATTTGAAACAATAATCATTCTGTGACTATTTTAGCTCAAATTATGCTGGTTGTACATGAAAGATTTTCAAAAATAGTAATTAGGGACAATAAATAATTAAAAAATTATATAAAAAATATTAATCAAGCTTCACTATAGTACACATCTTTCCTCAAAATAAACTAAAAAAATACTTTTATTTAGGTCAAATTATGCTAGTTGTACATGTGCATGTTTTGGCTTAGAATATGACTTTAAAAACATGATTTTTGTACATATTTTCAAAATAAACTTTTATCATGTGGGTATTAGAATAAATTACATATTCAAAAACTAGACACAAAATCCTACATTTCATATTTCTAGATCTTGTCAAGATTCAATGTGTAGGTGCTTCAAATATTTATTCCAACTACATGTAAAAATTTGATTTTTATGAAATTGTTACTTGATTTTGCTTCCAGCTCAATCAGGTAGAGCTGAGATTGTGTTTGCAATTAAAAGATAAAAGGTATACATTTTACTCTGCTATGTTATATCCATATGTATAAAAGAAATTATCAACTAGATTGTATTATTACATTATGCAAATGCATACAACAAAGAAGAGAGTGAACAATTGTTGCAAAAAGTAGTCTTTATTGATAATCATAAATGTTCCCACACAAGCCGTGGGACTAACTATTTGAATACAATAAAGGAAATATACTATAGATTTATAGCTACATAAAAGTAAAAATGCATATGGAAAGAAAGTGGATCCATCATTGCCTAAATGATGAATCCTAGTTGAGTTGAACTGTTGCATCTGCTTCAACCCTCATGCTTGTTCAACCTCCATAAGTTGTTTTCTTGTTGCTCTAGGGTTTCCTGCATGAGTGAGAGAGAGTTTGTTAGAGCTCAGGATCACCAATCTTTACATGTGCAACATCTACAAACATATAGCCTAATCCTCATAAAGCATTGAAATAGTCTGCATATTACAGATGTCCAGGAAAATAGAAAGGTTATCATAAACATATATCATATGCTCTATTTTATCTAACATGTTTGTTCACTGCGCTTGAGAAATAGGTGAAATCTTTATTGCTAGTTTATTTCATTTCATCAAAGCATGTGGAGTAAAATGGGCTCCCACAAGGGTTGAGCCCAACATGCTGCCCTCTTGTTCTATTTGAGAGGGACAGTCACATATTGAATCATCTATGGAATCCTTGAAAGCAAGTTTTCATAACCATGATGATATTGATAAAAGATAGACACCTTATTAATAAGGGTTCTCTCCTATTAATAAGGGCACTCCATTACCAATATGAGCATGATACAAGGCTAGTCAACAAAAGTTTCATGATGGTTTTCATAAATTAAAGTTCACTGAGCACTGATCATGTATAAAGGGAGTGAAATCATTAATCAAGAAACAATCATTTTGAGAATCATGAGGGACAATCATGAAAAATGGAGCATCCACATTACAATGCAGAGATAAGCTCCTATAGGAATGAAAGAAAATTCCTTATATAGTTTGCATTCATTAATAAACAATAGCATTACATTGAAAAGATAATCATCAAGCTATAAGAGGAGTAGAGTCATGAATGCAATGTAAAAGATAGTGACAATTGATGCAATAGGATGCTTAAGGGACAATCATGGATACCACTGAAGTGGCAATGGGAATCATCAAGGATATTCAAATGGTTTCATTTCCAATGTCAATGTACACTGTTATTGTTACAATGAATATAGAGACAAGGCATTTTGAAGTGTAATGGAATCACATCCTGTTGAGATGGAGACAAGTTACTATATTACTTGGAACATTCACCTTTTGTTTTTTGCACAAAATTAATTTATGTTCTACGTTTTCAAAAAATCAAATGAACAAACAATAGCAACAAGTATGATAATGACAAAGTACTTACAAATGTTGTGAAGGGTTATGAGAGTTGGAGATCATCATACATGGTTAGCAAGTTCACAAGAATGCAAGTAGATGCAAGCACAATCAACAATCATGAGTAAAAGTGGGATATGACAAACATAGTGGCCATAAATGCTGTAAGATGACATAATCAATAATGGCAAGACAATGTTCTATAAGATGCCCTGTAACAAATATATTGATGGCTGTTTAGTTTCCAAAGACCTTGTTTGTCCAAATGAAGGTAAAGAGAGGGTTATATGCTTCCATATTGTTCATGAAAGTTTTTCAAAGTCATAGAAATGACTACGGTAAATTGTAAGGTGAGTGTTTGAATATGATAATATAAATACTTGTGAAAGGAAAAGCTCTTGATAATGGAAAAATAGGACCCACTGAATGGTTTTGCATAAAATTGTGTTAACAAAGTTAAAGGGGATTTAATATAGTAGTGAGAAAAAAATTTACAGAAGCTATGAATGAAGGAAAGTACATAGGTTCATCTTTTTCTATACAAAAAACCTGATTATAAACTTTCATTTCAGGCCAAGTATATGAAAATGAGTTTACATAAAATGCATAAATAACATATAGTAAATGAAAACTTTCATCATTTCTTTTGTACATGATGGAGCCGTAAGGAAAAGTGGCTTAGGGTTTCAAGCCCTTGAGTATATATAGTGTGCCATGTATTTTGCAAGTGTGTTATGAAGAAACCATTTTCTCCCCATTTTTTCTTCTCAAGAAATGCAAACAAACAAAAAAACCTCGAATTTCTATAGGTATGGGAAAAAGATTCAAAAACTTTACATAGGTCGAGCCAAGGATCGAAAACTTTAATCACTTTTATTTCCAAAAAGTGCTTGCCAAAGTGAAGCCATGGTCATGAAATACATAGAAGCTTTGTTTACAAAAAAATGAAAACATAATCATTTATAGAAAATGGAGAACATGACTAGATTCGTGACTATGATAGGATGAAAGTGAAAACTAAAACCATTAGGTTTTATATTGAAGGAGCTCAGTCACATGTAAGCAAAAAACCCTAGTACCTACAAATAGATGAGGTTGCGGCCATTCTTCTATATTTCCTACAGAAAATGCTTAAAATGTGCATTTGAAACACATAGCTGTGGCATAGAAATGCCAAGATAAATGCATGAAACAATCATAGAGGGATACAAGAAACTGAGTGTTCAAATTTTGCACTTAAAGAGCTCGAGTTAGAGTGCATTTTCCTATAGAAATGAAAAGAGAAATGTAAAATGTGTTCGCAAGAAGCTCACCTAAGCTTGTGTATATTGTTTTGAACAAAAATATGTTGAAAATGCCACTTTAGGCTTTCAAAAATCTGCCAAGAAAGTGTAGGATACAAACCCTATTTTAGCCATGGAGTTTTCTTGAACTTGCAAAGTTAGAATGAATTCCTTTGCAAAATTTTTGCATTGCTTTTGTTTCTAGGGTTTCAACGCTAATGAATGTTGATAGGAAGAAGGTATTTTTTTACCTTAAGTTTTAAAAACCTTGCAAACAAACTAATACCTCGTACTTAGTTCACTTCCTAGTGCATTCATGTATGTCCCCTTGTATACGTCGAGCTTAGGAGTCCTTTAGGACTTAGAAATTTTTGCTTTTATGTTCCCACATGGTTTGAGTAACATATGTTTTCTTTTGCATTCACTTTAAGATGTAAAACATTTGACTAAGTGATGTTGTTATAAATTACTTAGTTAAGTGTTGCTTAAATGTAAAATTGATGATATGTTAAAATATTATTAAAGTGATAAAATTATAAATCACTTTATTTATTGTTTTGAATGTGCAAGATAGAGGTGTGTTGTACACACCGAAGGTATGAGTCAAGATAGTTTGTAGATATGGTTGAATAATGATGACTTGTGTTGGAAACATGTGGAAAGTATGTGGGTTGTTTTTGACTAGGTTTTTGGAGGGAATGAGAGCATTTGGGGGCATTTTCTCATTCTTTTATGATGGGTAAGGACAAGGCTTGATTTTTCTTCACTTTGGAGTCATTTTGGAGGGGTTTTAGGGGCTATTTTTAGGGTTTTTTGGTTATACACGACCAAGAAGCTTCTAGAAGTATATGTGTGGGGAAAGCTTAAAAAAAAAAGTAACTTCAAACATTAGTTTTTGGAGTTAGTTCTTTCTTTTTCCAATAGTATTGTAACTCATTTTTGGAGTTTTCTTTCAACAGGAGACAGTATTGTAACTCTTTTACAGACTTGTATAGCAATTTACACCTTGGAGATCAATGAAGATAAGTGATTTTTCCTTCTTAATCTTCTATTCTATTGTGTGCATTTGAGTGATTGATACAATTACTTTTGAATTTTCCTCATTCCTTGTTTTTGTGTCTCATTAGTAGCTTTTTTGTGTAGAAAGTACATGTATTTGTAGGTTATAAGCTGTGTTAGATGCAATTGATTCAAGTTGTGAAAATCAATTTTTCCTTCTAAGATTGTATGCATTAGGTCCTTCTTATGAAATATTTATGCAAAGCATATAAGTATTTGAGTTGTGCATGTTAAGCTTGTTGTTGATTGAAACCATGTGTATAAGAAGCTTTACAAGCTTTAGATAACATTTAGGTGCATCACCATAGTAGTTTAGTTTCATTTCATGTTGCCTCCTTACCATTTTCCCAACAAGAAGTAGATTAGGTGAGAACCTTAGGAGCCATCCTTCTCTACAGGTATATTCCAAGTTTAGGCAACTCATAGGCCTAGGAATGTTCCCATGTTTCTCCAAAATGCTAAGTTTTGCAACTTAGCGAGGGTGCAATTTTGGAGATAACAATTTTTGGCACGCCCGATGGGACTTTTTGAGTCAAGACAGTTCAAGAAATTACATGTTATTGTTGGTTTGATATGTAGCCAACAATTTTTAGACCTTTAAGAGGTTGAAGTTTGCATATCTGGTGACTCTAAGATCAAAATCTATTGGTTGAAGCAAACTAGGTGCTGGTATGTTCAATTCATAAAGAAGGAAAATTTGTTTGCTTTCATTTCAAGAATATTTCCAAGAAATTTTTAGTTTTCCAATGCTTTAATATATCCAATTTTCATGGTCAATATGTATTTTCACCTCCATTCCATGAAAATCCAACATATATGCCCTCTTATCACATAGAACAACTTGCTGGTTTTATTCCAAATGACCATGTGGTAGCAAGCTACCAACAAACTTATCAAGTTTTCGACCCTCCCACCCCTACTCAACTTTCTTGGCAACCTACCCATGCCTATAATCATTTGCAAGAAGATCATTTTTCTCATAATCAATAGGACTACTCTTTGAATTAGCCTCAAGATGCCAATAACATGAGTATCAGAGAGATAACATTAGACTTGCAAAATTAGAGGTTGTCACAAATGAGCAGGAGTATCATATGCAGCAAGAAGAGTTTGCTCATCAAGCTCATATTCATCAGAAGGAGGTGGAGGCACAAAGGTATGAATAGGATTTTCTTGCTAGACAAGTTGCAGCCAAAGAAGAACAAATAAAACACTTGCTTGCACAAGTACAAAGGTATGAAACCTAGTCAACCTCTTGCATTCCTAGTTTCCATTCAACTTTTCCTGTAATGATGAATAATCCTTTGAATGAAGAGGTTTGCAAGTTCAAGATTCCAATTTTTAAACAAGAAAAACCTTTTGAGTCCTCAAGTGAGCCTCCTTTTGTCAAAATTCCAAGTTTTAGGAGTGCTCTTTCAGTCCAACAACCAATTCATAACCAAGAGTAGTCCATAATGCCACATAGTGAGCCTACCAATGAGCCTTCTACCCTTAAGATTCCAAGTTGGAAAGGGCCATATTTTCCACCTTGTGAGGCTCCTCTACCACTCATACAAATGGAACCATGCTTTAACATCTAGAAAGCAAAAGAAGAGTAGACCCTTGATCAAGACAACTCACTTACCATGGAGGAGGCTAGAGATACAAAACTATTGCAAATAGCTATAGAGTAATACCAATTAGAGAAAGAGAAGATTGGACATGAAAATACCTTTCAAGATGTATCTTTGAATGCTCTAACTTATGATCTTCCTTGTGTTGACGAAGATGGTAAAAATGTTCCAATAGGATAGCGAGGTGAAAAGGCGAAAGGGGTTGATGACGAAGAGCAATTCACAGTTTGGAATGATGATTTACCTTATTTCATTCAATATGAGAAAGAAGGTGTGAGTCTAATCATACCAACAATAGTTTTAGAACAACAAGAAGACATCAAACAATGTGGGGAGTTACTAATTGATGACCATGTTGGATGTTGTGGTTGCCATTGATGTCAACATTATTAGCATTAATTCATTAGAAGTTGTATATGTCGAGGATATTGAGAAAATTGTAATGAGATGAGTTTTAGGTTGTCAGTGGTGAAGTGAAGTTCAGTATGTCGGTAAGTTCTATACGTTGATGATCAGAGGTTGTGGACTAAAGGGTTTTTTTGTTGAGTGTATCTAGTTTATCCATGTCAAGTTTCAGAGATCTGCCTGAAGATTTGGTCGAGTTATGAAGATTTATATTCTGATAGTTTTTTTCTGTTGCTTTAGTTTGTGTTCTTGATTAAAGATGATGCGATTTCAATTAGTTCAGTTGCTATGGATGCTTCTCTAGTGATTCATGATGTTTGTGGATGCTTCTAGATTGTGCTCTATCTTTTTTGCACATCCACATTGATCGCTGTGCTCATGGTTGGCAATTTTCTCTTGCGTGTTCATGTTTTTCTTGTTCTTGGCCGACATGGTGGTTGTAGCGTGTTGTGGATCTTCAAGGAGTAATTAAATGAAGTGTTTTCATGTTGGAGATGTTGATTTGGGTCTTCACTAAGATGGGACCGACCTTGGTTGATTCACATTAATAATCTTTAATGTTTTGGGTTGACAGTTTATATTCATTTTATTATTTTGTTGAGGTTGACATATAGGGTTGAAATTTCTTGTTGCAGATATATAAGGGCAATTGTTTATTCGAATTGAAGTGTGCAAGTGGATTCCAGAATGTGCTTCTATGTGTATATGTGCGAATATTGATCTAAATCATTCAGAGGTAGAGTAGAGTGTGAAGAAGAGTGAAGAGATGTTCATACGCTTAACCAAAATTGTGATCGGGCATTAGCAAATGCTATTCTATCAATTCAAATCCCTGCGGATGTAATTCGATTCTTTCTGTAATATAGTGTGTCTACCTTTGGTGGTTAGCCCTATTGTAATTGAGTAGTGAACTCTAGGAAATATCTGAGAATAAGGTTAATAAGTTGAATAAGTTTTTAAATTTCTATGACAACTGATTCACCCCCCCTTCTCAGTTGTCTGCCCTTGTGTTTCCAACAATTGGTATCAGAGTAGGTTCCTTGGAAGAAGTTTAATAGCTTGAGGTGATCTTGAATGGAAAATTACAAGAAGGATAGTTTGAGATTTGATGGAACAAATTATTCTTTGTGCAAGACTCGAATGGAGTGTCATTTGAGATGCATTGGTGAACCCTACTGGAGCATTACAAGTAATACATGTGTTGGTAGACAAATAGATAAATCAAAGATTGTTGCTAAAGTGCTTAGATCCTTGCCTAATTCTTACAAAGTTAAAGCTAGTGCTATTGAATAACTCCAAACTGTAACAAATGTAACCAGAGACATGTTGGTTGGTAAGCTTATTGCTTTTGAGTTGAGTGAATTTGGTGATGCCCTTCCTAAGGTTGAATATGCATTTAAGGCTACTACTTTCAGAAGAGAAAGACAAAGATATGATCCAGGTGAGAGTTCATCTAGAAAGACATTCAAGTATGAGGATGAAATCAAATAGATTGAAGAAGAAGAAAGAGAGCTAGAAGAGCTGGAAGCACTTATTGTCAAAAGAGTACCAAGAGGAAAAGTTAAGTATGAAGGAAAATTTCCTCTTAAAAGTTTTTCTTGCAATAAGATAGGTCATTTTGCATCAAGGTGTCTGGAAAGAACTCCTAAACCAAGACATAACAAGCCTAGATTTCAAAAGAAGTGTTACTATGCTGCTGATGAAGGTGTGACAAATGATGAATCTGATAAAGGAGATAGAAGTGATGATGAATGGGTATTTATTGCTATCAAGGAAAATAATCCTGTAGCTACTGAATCTGCTAGTTGTACAAATGTGGAGAAATCCCTAGTTGCTCGACTTGAAGAGAAAGATGAATGGGTGATAAATAGTGGATGTTCACATCATATGGTAGGAGATAAAAATAAGTTTGTAAGCTTGGAAAAGTATGATGGCGGTGTTGTGAGTTTTGGTGATAATACAGCTGGTGTGATCCGTGGCAGAGGATGCATTTCTCTTGATGGTAAGCATAATACTGATGATGTCATGTATGTGGAAGGCTTGAAGTATAATCTTCTAAGTGTTGGTCAGATGGTTGATAAGGGATACAATCTTCAGTTCAAGGATGGAAAGTGAAGAATACTGAGTTCTGAAAATGTAATTGCATCAGGTACAAAAACAAAAGTTAATATCTTTCACTTGAGTTATACTAGTAAAAGTTGTTGGTTATGGCATAGGAGAATGTGTCATGTTAACTTTGATAATATTGTCAAGATAAGTTCTACTAAGGTTGTGAGAGATCTACCTAAGTTGGTGAAACTTACTAATGCCCTATGCAAGGAATGTCAGTTAGGAAAGCAAACTAGAATTTCATTTTGAAGCAAACAACATTGTTCAAATGAATTGTTGGAACTTGTGCATATTGATTTGTGTGGTCTCTCTAAGGTCAAAATTTTACAAGGTTACAGGTATTTCATGTTACTCATTGATGATTATTCAAGAATGGTGTGGGTTACTTTCTTAAGGGAGAAATCTAAGGCACTGGAAAAGTTCAAGACCTTTAAGGCTATGGTTGAGACAAAGACAAGTCTGAAGATTAAATGTTTGAGATCAGATAGAGGTGGTGAATTCACTTCTGGTGAATTTGATTCTTTTTGTGAAGAACATGGAATAAAGAGACAATTATTTGCACTGCGGACCCCTCAACAAAATGGAGTTGTGGAAAGGAAGAACAAAAAAATTGAAGATGCTACTAGAACTATGATGCTAGAAGGAAATGTCCCTCATATCTACTAGAGAGAAGCTGTGAGTACTGCTGTGTACACACTCAACTAGGTATAAATCAAAGGTGATACTGGTAAGACCCCTTTTGAGCTATGGACTGGTCAAAAGCCTACTGTTAAATATTTCAAGATATTTGGAACATATGTTATATCAAGAGAGATGAAGACATAGGAAAGTTTGATGCTAGGAGTGATGAAGGTATCTTGCTGGGTTATTCTACTAATAGCAAGGCCTACCAGTGTTACAATAAAAGATTGAGGAAAATGGTTGAAAGTGCAAATGTCAAGGTTGATGAAGACTTAGATACACCATCTAGAACCTGTGGATATGATTATGATGATCAAAATGTTAGTACAAACAAGGGCAAGCAGGTTCAAACTACAAATCAAGTACAAATCATTTCGGTGGATCAGGAAAATCAAGAGGAAGAAGAAACCAGTGAAGTTGTAGAAGAGAAAACACAAGAGCCTGAAGTTGAAGAACAACCTAAGAAGACTCTAAGGTATGTAAGATTGAATCATTCAGAAGATTAGATTATAGGTGATAAGAACAAAGGTGTCTAGACTAGGAGAAAGATTGCAAAATAATACTGCTTGATTTCAAAGACTGAGCCTACTAGTGTGAATGAAGCATGTAAAGATGAGCATTGGGTTGAAGTAATGAAAGAGGAAATAAAATAGATTGAGAAGAATGATACTTGAATTCTTGTTCCCAGACCTAGGATAAGAATGTCATTGGAACTAAATGGGTCTTTAGAAACAAACCAAATGAGCAAGGAGAAGTGGTTACAAACAAAGCAAGACTGGTATGCAAAGGATATTCACAGATGGAAGGAATTGATTTTGAAGAGAATTTTTTCCCTGTTGCTAGAATTGAAGTTGTAAGATTATTTCTTGCCTATGCTGCTTACAAGAACTACAAGTTTTATCAAATGGATGTCAAGTCAACTTTTCTAAATGGTGAATTGGAAGAAGAAGTGTATGTTGAGCAACTTGATGGATTTCAATTCACTGATAAGGAAGATATGGTGTGTCGGTTGAAGAAAGCATTGTATGGACTCAAGCAAGCCCCTAGAGCATGGTATGCCAGATTGGACAAGTATTTGTTGAAGCTTGGATTTAAAAAAGGTACTGCTGATAGTAATTTGTATTTCAAGAATGATGATAAAGATTTGATTGTTGAAGTGTTTGTTGATGATATCATTTTTGGAGGAGATGATGGTTTGTGCATGAAGTTTGCTAATGAGATAAAGAGTGAATTTGAAATGTCAATGATTTGTGAGATGAAATTCTTTTTGGGATTTCAAATTACTCAATTAGACAAAGGAATTTTTATATCTTAGTCCAAGTATGTGAAGGAATTGCTAAAGAAGTTCGGTATGGAAGATTCAAAGCCATTCGATACACCCATGGTGACCAGATGCAAGTTGACAACAAAAGATGATTCTCTGAAGGAAAATCAGACTAGATATAGATCAATGATTGGTGGATTGTTGTATTTAACTCAAACTAGGCCTGATATAATGAATGTTGTATGTATTGTTGCAAGATTTCAAGCTGATCCGAAGGAATCTCATGTGACTGTTGTGAAGAGAATTTTTTAGATACTTGAAGGGAACAATTGACTTTGGCCTATGGTATCCTAAAGATGATGATCTTACTTTGAGTGCCTCTATTGATGTTGATTGGGAAGGAGATGTAAATGATAGGAAAATTACTAGTGGTGGAGCATTTTTCTTGGGTAAGAAGCTGATTTCATGGTTAAGTAAGAAGTAGAATGCAATTTCCTTATCTACTGCAGAGGCCGAATACGTTGTTGCTGCTAAAACAAATGTTGAAGGATATCATAGTTGTGTATAACGAGCCTATTGCTATATTATGTGATAATTCAAGTGCTATTAACATATCTAAGAATATGGTGCTAGATTAAAAAACAAAGCATATATCTATTAAGTTTCACTTTTTGAGAGAAAAGTTGAGTGAAAAGGTGAGTGAAAAGGAAGTCAAATTAGAGTATGTGCCTACTAAGGAGCAGATTGCAGACATCTTTACCAAGCTGTTGCCTAAGGATAATTTTGAGTATCTCAAAGGGAAGTTAGGGGCAATTACCCCTCCT
The DNA here is from genome assembly GCA_007258455.2 of Sequoia sempervirens. Lineage (NCBI taxonomy): Eukaryota > Viridiplantae > Streptophyta > Pinopsida > Cupressales > Cupressaceae > Sequoia > Sequoia sempervirens. The sequence continues at coordinate 428,564 of VDFB02252616.1, read as the reverse complement.
AATTAGAACTAAGGATGCATTGCATTGCATCAGTTTGTGCATTTCATAGTCATATCTTAATTCAGATTGATGTTGTGGTGGTTGCTACTCAAGGGGAGTAGTTAAATGTTCAGATATTTGGTTTAGAGATTGTGTGAAGTCTAGAGATCTTTGTCATTGATGTCAAAGAGGGAGAGGACCATGTGAAAAAATTTCTAGGGAGAAGAACCTTGTGAGGAGAAAAGTTGTGTGGAAGAGTTGAGGAGACAAGAGTCAGAACCTAAGGAGGAGTAAGTGTTAAGAGTTAGCTACATTGATGGTGTTTTTCAAATCATGTGTTGCCATCAATGCCAAAGGGGGAGATTTTTGGATGTTGTGGTTGTGTTGCTGATATGTGGTTGTCATTGATGTCAACACTATTAGCATTAATTCATTAGAAGCTGTATATGTCGAGGATATTGAGAAAATTATAATGAGATGAGTTGCAAGTTGTCAGTGGTGAAGTGAAGGGGGAGATTGTTGGATGTTGTGGTTGTGTTGCTGATATGTGGTTGTCATTGATGTCAAAACTATTAGCATTAATTCATTAAAAGTTATATCTGTCGAGGATATTGAGAAAATTGTAATGAGATGAGTTGCAGGTTGTTAGTGGTGAAGTGAAGTTCAACATGTCGGTAAGTTCTGTACGTTGATGATAAGAGGTTTTGGACTAAAGGGTTTGTTGCTGAGTGTATCTAGTTTATCCATGTCAAGTTTCAAAGATCCACCTAAAGATTTGGTCGAGTTATGAAGATTTATATTCTAATAGTTTTTATGTTGCTTTAGTTTGTGTTCCTAATTGAAGATGATGCAATTTCAGTTAATTTAGTTGTTGCGGATGCTTCTTTGGTGATTCATGATGTTTGTGGATGCTTCTAGATCATTCTCTATCTTTGTTGCACGTCCACATTGATTGTTGTGCTCGTGGTTGGTGATTTTCTCTTGCATGTTCATGTTTTTCTTGTTCTTGGCCGACAAGGTGGTTGTAGTGTGTTGTGGATCTTTGAGGAGTAATTAATTGAAGTATTTTCATGTTGGAGATGTTGATTTGGGTCTTCACTAAGTTGTGATCAACCTTGGTTGATTCACATTAATAATCTTTAATGTTTTGGGCCGACAGTTTATATTCATTTTATTATTTTGTTGAGGCCGACATGTAGGGTTGAAATTTCTTGTTGCAGACATATAAGGGTGATTTTTTGTTTGAATTGAAGTGCATATGTGGATGCCAAAGTGTGATTTTGTGTGTATATGTGCGAATATTGACCTAAATCATTCAAAGGTAGAGTAGAGCGTGAAGAAGAGTGAAGAGATGTTCATGCACTTAATTGAAACTATGATTAGGCATTGGCAGATGCTCTTCTATCAGTTCAAATCCTTGCAGATGTAATCTAATTCTTTCTATAAGACAGTGTGTCTTCCTTTGGGCGGTTAGCCCTCTTGTAATTGAACAATGTGCTCTAGGCAGTGTGCCTGAATGCAAGTGCATTCCCCATATTTTCATTTCTTATACTTTTAACAGGGTATAATCTTGTGGACTGACCTCCACCATGGTCTTTCCCCTAACAGGATTTCCACGTAAAAAATATTGGTGTTATGTGTGTTTTTGATGTGTTGATGATTTATGCTTTCATGGTTAATAATTAGATATGAGAATAAGGTTAATAAGTTGAATAGGTTTTTAAATTTCTTTGACAACTGATTCACCCCCCCTCTTAGTTTTCTGCCCTTGTGTTGCCAATAGACCATTAGTATGAAAATGGAGCCTTGGACCATGAAGAGGAGCATAAGTTTGAACTCGACACCACTTTTAGAGGTACGAGCTTTGATTTCTTCGATCATGTTATGAATGAGAAAGCTAATGTTGAGCTTTATGAAGATGTGTGCATAGAGATAAATAAGCAGTTTTTTTAAAAGTTGGATGACAAAGAGTTAGACCTATTAGAAGAGGTTGGAAATTATGATAAACCAGAACAACAGGTTCACAAGCTTGAACAAATGCTGAAGCAACAGGAAAATATTCATGTTCTGATTCCTCCAGCAAGATTCCATGAAAAAGACCTATTTGGAGATATCATTGAGCTATCTTTTCCACAGTTAGTTAATGAATTGATACCTTTGAAGCAACAAGTGGAGGAAGGAATATTTTTGAAAGAGTCACTAAAAATTGAGCATCTAGATCAGCAAATGGATGGAACAACAATGGATGAGAAAGTAGGCAACAATGTGAGTCTAAGTTTTATTTCTTTGAGAGGCTGTCATATTAGATTTTTAGCAAGCGTGGAGGCTATTGAAGCACCAATGGCCAATATTGCACCGAAGCATGAAGATAAAATTAAAGAAGTTGAGTTTAGAATTGTAGTTGAAAGTAATCACTTTCATCTCACTTGCCCAATCCAAGACAACAGTAGGCATGATCAAAATCAAAGCATAAGTGAGTTTATTCACATTTTTTATGAAGCACTGCAACAGTCTATTGAATATCTGCTTGTGTTTCATATCCTTTTAACAATGCATGATCATATAATGCATTCATTTTTGGTTAGAAGGGGGTGTTATTTTACCAAGCTAGTTAATGGGTTTGTTTGACCAACTTCTTTGCTAGTTTGAGTAGGTTAGAGTAAGGTTGTTTTAGTATTCTTTTTCCTCTAAGTGTTGTTCTGCACAATTTAGTAGTTTTGATCTAAAGTTTTGGTAGTTGGAATAAGTTTTCAAGGTATCATGCATTGGTCTGATGAGTTATAGCAATATACAAGACTATTTTTCAAGTTTTGTCAGTTTTCTAAGTGACTTTATGCCTAATGGATAGGCTCAGGTCACTGGTCAAGATGTTTAGTAGGCAAACATTTTGTAGATGTTGCCAAAAATGTCACCTAATTTTGCTTCTCGCTCAATTAGGCATAGTTGAGATTGTGTTTGCAATTAAAAGATAAAAGGTATACATTTTACTCTGCTATGTTAAAGCCATATGCATAAAATAAATTATCAACTAGATTGTATTATTACACTATGCAAATTCATACAATAGAGAAGAGAGTGAATAATTGTTGCAAAAAGTAGTCTTTATTGATAATCATAAATGTATGGTGTCCCACACAAGCCATGAGACTAACTATTTGAATGCAATAAAGGAAATAGACTATACATTTATAGATACATAAAAGTAAAAATGCATATGGAAAGAAAGGGGATCCGTCATTTCCTAAATGAAAAATCTTAGTTGAGTTGAACTGTTGCATCTGTTTCAACCCTCTTGCTTGTTTAGCCTCCAAAATTTGTTTTCTTGTTGCTCCAAGGTTTCCTACATGAGTGAGAGAGAGTTTGTTAGAGCTCAGGATCACCAATCTTTACATGTGCAACATCTACAAACATATAGCCTAATCCTCATAAAGCATTGAAATAGTCTGCATATTATAAATGTCTAGGAAAATAGAAAGGTTATCATAAACATCTATCATATGCTCTGTTTTATCTAACATGTTTGTTCACTGTGCAGTAAATAGGTGAAATCTTTATTGCTAGTTTGTTTCATTTAATCAAAGCATGAGGAGTAAAATGCTCTCCCACAAGGGTTGAGCCCAACATGCTTCGCTCTTGTTCTATTTGAGATGGATAGTCACATATTGAATCATCTATGGAATCCTTGAAAGCAAGTTTTCATAACCATGATGTTATTGATAAAAGATAGACACCTTAATAATAAGGGTTCTCTCCTATTAATAAGGGCACTCTGTTACAAAATATGAACATGATACAAGGTTGGTCAACAAAAGTTCCATGATTATTTTCATAAATTAAAGTTCAGTGAGCACTGATCATGTATAAAGGGAGTGAAATCATTAATCAAGAAATAGTCATGAGAATCATGAGGGACAATCATGAAAAATGGAGCATCCACATTACAATGTAGTGATAAGCTCCTATAGGAATGAAGGATAGTTCCTTATACAATTTGCATTCATTAATAAACAATAGCATTGCATTGAAAAGATAGTCATCAAGCTATAAGAGGAGTAGAGTCACAAATGTAATGTAAAAGATATTGACAATTGATGCAACAAGATGCTTAAGGGACTATCATGGATACCACTAAAGCAACAATGGGAATCATCAAGTCTATTCAAATGGTTTCATTTCTAAAGTCAATGTACACTGTTATTGTTACAATGAATACAAATACAACGTATTTTGAAATGTAATGACATCATGTACTATTGAGATGGAGACAAGTTACTGTATTACTTGGAACATTCACCTTTTGTTTTTTGCACAAAAGTAATTTATGTTATACGTTTTCAAAAAATCAAATGAACAAACAATAGCAACAAGTATGACAGTGACAAATTACTTACAAATGCTATGAAGGGTTATGAGAGTTAGAGATCATCATACATGGTTAGAAAGTTCACAAGAATGCAAGTAGATGCAAGCACAATCAACAATCATGAGTAAAAGTGGGATATGACAAACATAGTGGCCATAAATCCTGTAAGATGACACAATCAATAATGGCAAGACAGTGTTCTATAAGATGCCTTGTAACAAAGATATTGATGGTAGTTTAGTTTCCAAAGACATTGTTTGTCCAAATGAAGGTAAAAAGAGGGTTATATGCTTTCATACTATTCATGAAAGTTGTTCAAAGTCATAGAAATGGCTACAGAAAATTGCAAGGTGAGTGTTTAAATGTGATAATAGAAATACTTGTGAAGGGAAAAGCTCTTGATAATGGAAAAACAGGACCCATTGAATGGTTTTTTATAAGATTGTGTTAATATAGCATTGGGAACAAAATTTACGGAGACTATGAATGAAGAAAAATACATGGGTTCATCTTTTTCTGTACAAAAATCTAGATTATAAACTTTCATTTCAGGCCGAGTATATGAAAATGAGTTTACATAAAATGCATAAATAACATATAGTAAATGAAAAATTTCAACATTTGTTTTGTACATGATGGAGTTGTAAGGAAAAGAGGCTTAGGGTTTCAATCCCTCGAACATATATAGTGCACCATTTATTTTACAAGTGTGTTATGAAGAAACCATTTTGTCCCCATTTTTTCTTCCCAAGAAATACAAAAGAACAAAAAAACCTTGAGTTTCTACAGGTATGGGAAAAAGATTCAAAAAATTTACAAAGGCCGAGCCAAGGATAGAAAACTTTAATCACTTTTATTTCCAGAAAGTGCTTTCCAAAGTGAAGTCATGGTCATGAAATACACAAAATCTTTGTTTACAACAAAATGAAAACATAATCATTTGCAGAAAATGAAGAACATGACTGGAGTTGCGACTATGATAGGATGAAAGTGAAAACTAAAACCCTCAGGTTTTATAACGAAGGAGCTTGGTCGCAGGTAAGCAAAAAACCCCAGTACCTGCAAATAGATGAGGCTGTGACCATTCTTCTATATTTCCTATAGAAAATGCTTGAAATGTGCATTTGAAACACATAAACATGGCATAAAAATGCCAAGAGAAATGCATGAAAGAATCACAGAGGGATACAAGAAACAGAGTGTTCAACTTTTGAACTTAAAGAGCTTGAGTTAGAGCACATTTTCCTACAAAAATGAAAAGAGAAATGAAAAATGTGTTCATGAGAAGCTCACCTAAGCTTGTGTATATTGTTTTGCACAAAAATCTATTGAAAATGCCACTTTAGACTTCTAGAAATTTTCCATGAAAATGCAGGATACAAATGCTATGTCGACCAAGGAGTTTTCCAGAACTTGCAAAGTTAGAATGAATGCCTTTGCAAACTTTTTGCATCACTTTTGTTTCTAGGGTTTCAACCCTAATGAATGCTGACAGGAAGAAGGTATTTTTTTTACCTTAAGTTTTAAAAACCTTGCAAACAAACTAATAACCCATGCTCAGTTCACTTCCTAGTGCATTCATGTATGTCCCCTTGTATATGTCAAGCTTAGGAGTTCTTTAGGACTTAGAAACTTTTTCTTTTAAGTTCCCACATGGTTTGAGTAACATATGTTTTCTTTTGCATTCACTTTAAGATGTAAAACATTTGACTAAGTGATGTTATAAATTACTTAGTTAAGTGTTGCTTAAATGTAAAATTGATGAAATGTAAAAATATTATTAAAGTGATAAAATTATAAATCACTTTATTTATTGTTTTGAATGTGCAAGATAGAGGTGCATGTCCTTATATGGACGTGGGACCTGGTCCGTTCATCAAAAGATCAACGACTGACATTTAAAATCGACAACAGGCATGTGATAGCCATTTAGTTCTCCAACCAACAAGCATTAATGGTATACTCTTTGTAGGAACGATCAAATTGATCTATGTGTGTGTGGAGACTTAATTGTTGGTAATCATGAAATATGATATGCAGATTTCCATGCACTTGGGAAATAAACGGTGATAATACACACGCCAATGAATTGCCACCATTTCGTGCGTGTGTTTTCTTTGATCATTGATTGTTGTTATCATCATGTCACTCGATAAATACAAGATGGAGTAACTGCTAGTTGTATCATTTGCATTTAGTAGTTGGAAATTTTCTAAATTGGAGCCAAGTGAATAGTATTCAATTATGAGCTTGAGAAACTATCATATAGTGAAAATGAGCAAACTAGTTGCTTTCGTAGGACCAGTTAGAAGGTCATCTAGACTAAATTTTTAGAGGCCCCATGACGATATTCCAGAACATGCTTCGGTTGTAGAGGAAAAGGCTCCTATTAACAAGCCTGTGAGTGCACCTTCAAGGTGTAGCAGGAGGCTGCAATTCCAGGCACCTACTACTAGAAAGATAGAGGATAAAGGAAAGGGACCGACATAATTTGCTGCCAAAGCTTACAGGAAGGTAAGATATGGACGTGGTTCCTTTAGACTATAGAACTCACCCATTGACATCATAGACAACCCATCTAAAAGTGAAATGGAGACGGACTCTGGCTATCAGCAGTATCTCATGACCCTGGGCCGAGCTCCCACCCTGAGAATGGATGTATTGTCTGTCTAGCCATTGGTTGTCAAGACTCCAAGCGGGTGAGATGGTTTTGTGCTCAAAAGGGACAAAGATGAAGAGGAAGTTGAGGTCTCTTCTCCATCTCTCGTAATGACGCGAAGTGAGCGCGTGTACCGTAGATTGGGTGCTATTGGTGGTAAGTATTTTGGTCAGTGAAAAGGTGGTGTGTGGGATGGAAAATTTTGTGTTGTTTGATAATTTTCTGTGGTGGTTGCTCTTTTTCCTCGTGCGTGGGTGGTACTTTTGGGGTGTTTGGTGTTGATTGTGTTCTTTAATGGCCATGTGGACATCAAATTTGTTACTTACCTAGTAGCTGTGGGAAATTTTGGTGACACTTTACATTTCCCTTTTGATGGCGATTGTAATTTTGGTTTCCCCATTTTCAATGTGTTACTGCAGGATCAACATGTGAGGAATTTTGAAATACAACTGAAATTCGAGTTGAAATGAAATTTTTGTAAAGTAATTGCATTTCAAGCCAGAAGCTTGTTTGCTCCTTGTGCTATAAAATGAATTCAAGGCTCATTTGCAAGGGGTTTTGGTCTTAAGTTTTGAGTCGGGTATATGTCTAGGTAGAAAACTGAATATATAAGGAAATTAATGAATAGAGTAGATGACTTGTCTTGGCTCTAAGGCATGCATGTAGTGATCTTAAATGGTTTTATAGTAATGAATGATATTGAAACAAATCTATTATATTATAATGCATGTACTCTCCTTATGAAGGTCATTGCAAGTTTTGAATGAAATATCAAGGATATCTTTGTTCATCTTCAAATATTGTTTGAATGTGTGTCTCTATTTATGCTTTGATTCAAGGAGTCAATGAAAATGCTTAAATATAATCATAAATTTGAAATAATTTACAAAGGATTTGGTAAGTAGTCATGTCTTAGAAACTTTGAGCTCCATGATGCAATGTATTGTGAGAGTTATCCATTCCTATTAGAATTAAATCATTTCTATATTACTGGTTGTTGTGTATGTGACTCTGATGCCCAATTGAACAAGACACTGGTCTATTTGTTAAATATCTACATCAAAAATGTATTAATTGTCTATCTTGTCACTGATTTGAAATTAGAATGCAATTTCATTTTAAAATTCACCAATCATGAGGAATGTGTGTGAAGTATCTTGAAATAGCCTTTGATTCCTAGTGAGTGGGTCGTAGTTTGCTCAAAGATAAGCCAATATTTTAGTAATTCATGTATATTTGCTCCTCATAAGAATTGATCTATGAATTAATGTGTTCCACAATGTATGAATCAAAATGAACATAGTAGGAATACCCTCCTAGGTCCCACAGAGCCTGAAGTGAAGAAGATTTTAGTCTTCAACTAAATCTTGTTAGTTGGCCATTCATTTTAAGGGTCTTGAGTAGAGGAACTGGCTAGTCCTTAGAGATTCCTTAGGTGTACTAGAAAAACACGAAGAGAATGGCGACTCTGCTAGGGAAACCCTCATTCTTCAGATGCAGATACAAAATGTAGAGTCAAATGATGATGTGAATATGAACGTCTTGTTCAGATACTAACAAATTCTTGAACCTGGTAGACGATTTGAGTGCAACAAATATTGATGGATTTGAGCCTGACTTTGCTGTGGAAGATAGCCTAGAACATGTTCTATTTTTGAAGAAACTTCATCTCATTTGAAGTTCAGTCCTTTGAAATGATGTGGTGACTCTAATTCAAAGAACCTGATAAAGCATACATCAAATGGTCAGATCTATAGTTTTAAAGACAAAGGATAGTCAGCCGCTGCAAAATATTAGGTACTTTCATAGAATTTGAGGAAATTAGAGCATATTATGGGTAAATCAGGATAAATTTCCCATGCTTGAGATGTAAATGATCCCTTAATAGGAAAATTAGCACTAGATGAGGGAATATTAGTGATAGTTTAGCATGCCTTTGCGTATATGTTGAAATTTGTGCATTATGATAAAAGGAGGATGTTATAGTGTTAGATCTTAGGTAGCATTTATAGGGAGTATACGTGCTAAAGGCTTAGGATCAGAATGGAAAAAGGAATTGATGTAACATTGTATAATTGCATAGTAGATCTTAAATTCCTTTTCAAGAATTAAGGATGAGTTGTCAATTTACAACATCTGGTTTAAATATTGCTAAAAGTATGAGCGGTGAATAATCCTTGTCCCACCAAGGCAATTTCAGTATTGATAGTTATAGGGCCCTCAACTTTGAAAATATTTGTGGTTACCTAAATATTGTACCACCCAAGATCAGAGACAAAATACCAAAGTTCAGTGGTGATAGGTCAAAATTAGGAAGTAAGCATGTGCAAGAATTTGCTGATGTGATGGGAGATTATGAGATTGATTTTGAGGATGTGGTTATGAAACTATTTGTTCAATCCCTAAAAGGAGACACAAGAGACTGGTTCTCTTTCTTGCTAGTGTCCTCTATACATTGTTGGAGTAAACTTAAGGCAGTCTTCATGGAATAGTTTTGTGAAAGAATAAATCCAAGTGTTGCAAGGAAGAATTGGTCCTTGCTTTCAACCTTATATTTGCAAAGGTCATAAGAGATATCCCTAAACACATGGGGCCAAACAATGCATAATGTTTGGTTGTATATTTGGGAGCATTTGATAGTAAGATGAGCTTCTTGTTGAGAGATAAAGCTCGCCTACTACCTTACAACAAGCTTACCAAGAGGCTATGAATATTGAGAACAATTTGAAGTACTCAATCATGAGGGGACATGTGACTACTAGTATGAATGACCCTAATAGAATTTTGAACTATTGAGCCAAACGAATCAAAAAATAAGTTTTTTTTAGGAGAAGGATCCCTTAGATGTTACATTTGCATTACTTCCTCAAGATGTAGAACTTTAGCAAGCATCAACCTCATATCAACAAGGATTGGGAAGGGATGACTTAGTATTCTTTATCAGAGAGTTGTATGAGATGAAAAGACATGTAAACAAATCACCATATGACTTGTTTTCAAGATTCCTAGATGTTCTGATGAAGATTCCCAAGAGTGTTAGACCTAATGACTTAATGTGCATTAATTTGTTTTGTGAAGCTTACAAAGCAAGATTAAGCAAGTTGCCTGAGAATTTGAAGCCCTAGGGTATTGATCAAATGGTGGATTGGATAAGCACTATGGAAGACATTGAGCATAGTTATATGTCACATGTTGTTTCCCATAATGTGGGAAATAATTTCCATAGTAAGGAGAATCAAATGCTAAGGTTGACAAATCAAGAAGATACGCCAGAATGTGGGCGGTTAATTGATGACTGTTGTCATTTTACAAGTAACCTAGATGTAGGTTTAGGCAGTAGTGATGAAGATGAAGAGGCAGAGTATGAGGATAAGAAAATAGTACCTAATTTTCTTCCTTGGGATGTTATAGTTTGTGAGCAAACACAAGAGGTATAGGGTGAAACCTCATATGTTGATGTATATATTAGTGATGGAGATGCATTTGGTCTCAGTTGTATGGCACAAATGAGGAATCAAAGAGATGAGATCAAGCTTGGTCAATCTGCTATTGAATATGATTCTTCTTATGAAATGGAGATGGAATCCTTTGCTTCAAGTAGGGGGTATGTTAACAGCCTTGAAGGGGTGTGCTTTCTAGGCAGTGAGCAATTCTCTTCATGTGAATAATTTTCTAAATGTGGATCAATTATCATGAGTGCAAATGATGAGGAGGATATTAAAAGTGTTTCTCTCTGTTGTTCAAGTGATTACATTGATTTTGAGTTTCCTGATAATCAAAGAGATTGGGATCCTAATATTGAAAAGGAAGGGGTACATGTGACCACTATGAAGGTGTGGCAGAACCCCTTATTTGATGAACCCTTGTTGCTGGGTGAGGTAACCAATGATGACCCATACTAGTGTAGGAGTAATCTACTATTATGGAAAATCCTAATGAGCCTTTGGAAAACACTACTTGTGGACATATTGGAACTAATGCAAGACATATAGGAAGGGGTGAGTGCTTGGATGATCTCCTCTCTTGAAATGGTGATATTGAAGCATTGATACCCCATTCACATGGGGAATACAATGGTATAATTATTGTTGAACAGGATGGTGATGTGCATAATGGTAGCTATGAATTTGGGATTGTCATTCCCCATGATGATGAGTGTAGATACAATACCACTATTGATGAAAATCTTAAGCACAAGGTAGATGTTGTTCATTATGATGAAACAAGGATTAATGAATATCTATACATCCCTATAGCTTATGGTGATTGTGGTAAGGTGGCCACTGAAGTAATATCTAAACCTACAAAGGGAAATTAAGAACATATTAGTGAAGGAGAAGGCTTAGTTCTTGACCATAAGGAGAAAAAATTTGAAGAATGCTCAAACCATATGGGAAATGTAGAATCTTTTGATTGGTATGAAGAGCTCTTGGATGATATAAACAACAATGAATATGCTAATGATCAGTATGAGGTGAATTTCAAGTGTTATTTTGTTGATGCCCCATATCTTCTTGATTTGATCATTGAAATGTTTCCATTAAGTGGGTATAACCCTGGTATTGAAGACATATTAAATGCTGATTCATTTGAGCAAGAAAAGACATACTTAGCCTTGGATCCTGATTCCCAACTCATGCGAACTTCTGAATTTGAGTATTTTTATTTTGATATATTTGAGGATTGCTTGCATGATGTGGGGTACCAAGACAAGATTCATGATAAAGAAAAAGAAATGGAATATGGATATTTCATTTTTCCAATGTAGCCAAAGGATACCATGTTAGAATGGGAATATGAGCAAGACTGTTTCAACAGACTGGTGGGTCATGTTGATTGCAATGAATTTGATGGTGCAAAGGTACTTAGTGCAACAATAGATCCACTGCGAGTAGAACAGGACAAAATATTTGATAGAGGAAAGAAATAGGCTTGATTTTTGGGGGCCAGGGGCCTCCAATTTGAGGAAAGGAGCCAATTGTGAAAAGGCTTCTTAGGGAAACAAACTGCATTGTATATAGGTTGGTTTGGTGTGTTTGCTTTCTGCTATGTTTGCTTGCCTTGTCTAGGAAAGCTCCCAGGTTTTGTTTTCTACCCTAGTTTGCTTCAACTTTTGATCTGGATTCTTGTTATACCCATTGGGGGTATATGTTCTTGAGCATGAGCCACTAATGGAGCTCCCCAAAATTTTGTAATTTCTAACTAGGCCATGGACTTAATCAACATATAAAGCCCTTGTCCCCATGGATTGGATAGGGTGTTGGCTTAGAAAACCCTCCATTATTCTAATTTCACAATGACTTGTCCTGCTGGTTTCCCCATTCTCCAAGTTGTCACTTGAGTAATCATATCTGTTTGACCACCGACCCCTTTGGTCTAGAGTGCTAGTCATCTAGTTTGCCGTTGACTTTAATATTTTCCTAAAGTCAAGCTTTAATATTTCTCTCCTAAATGACTTAGGCATAAGTCACTTATCCTCAAGGGTTAAATCATCATCAATCTAAGAATGGCCCCTTCTTTAATTCTAACATTTCCATATGTGCAGGTTTAGAGATCTATGACCATGGGAAATGATCCTGGCCCTACCCCACCAGCTCACGGGTGTTAAATGTTGACTGGTTACATAGTGCGAGGATAGAAAAATGAGGATGTGTGTCCTTACATGGATGTGGGGCCCAGTATCCACTATTTGGCTAACCGCTCATGGTTCCAAACTGATAGTGAAGATCAAGCACAAAAGATAATGTATATCATTCCCCGCTAGCTCGCAGAGGAAAGATGAACACTTGTTAAAGTTTGCAAGATCGGCGAGATCTTGACATGTGGATTAATCCATCAGCAAGTGAAATGGGTGAGACCTATCGACGGGTGAGGTGTCATCCAATTTGGATGAACACTATTGGCCAGAGAGGAATGAGCAAGGAAAAGTTGAAATTCAAGCCCATTCAGCCCAATGTGAGCCGTTTGATCTACCATTTCATGAAAAGATCAATGACTAACATTTAAAATAGACAATAGGAACGTGATAGCCATTTAGTTTTGCAACCAATAAGAATTAATGGTATACTCTTTGTAGGAGCGATCAAATTGATCTATGTGCGTGTGGAGACTTAATTGTCGGTAATCATGAAGTGTGATATCCAAATTTCCATGCACTTGGGAAATAAACGGTGATAATACACACACCAATGAATTGCCACCATTTCGTGCGTGTGTTTTCTCTGAGCATTGATGGTTGTTATCATCACGTCACTCGATAAATAAAGGGTGGAGTAACTGCTAGTTGTATCATTTTTATTTAGCAGTTGGAATTTTTTTGAATTGGAGCCAAGTGAATAGTATTCAATTGTGAGCTCGAGAAACTATCATATAGTAAAAATGAGCAAACTAGTTGCTTCCGTAGGACCAGTTAGAAGGTCATCCAGACTAAATTTGTAGAGGCCCCATGACGATATTCCAGAACATGCTTTGACTATAGAGGACAAGGCTCTTGTTAGCAAGCCTATGAGTGCACCTTCAAGGTGTAGCAGGAGGTTGCAATTCTAGGGACCTGCTGCTGGAAAGATAGAGGATAAAGGAAAGGGACCGACACAATTTGTTGTCAGATCTTACATGAAGGTAAGATATGGACGCGATTCCTTTGGATGGAATAACTCACTCATTGACATCACATACAACCCATCTGAAAGTGAAACAAAGATGGACTTTGGCTATCACTAGTATCTCATGACCCTGGGCCGAGCTCTGGCCTTGGGAATGGAGGTATTGTCTATCCCGCCATTGGCTATCATGACTCCAAGTGGGCGAGATGGTTTTGTGCTCAAAAGGGACAAATATGAAGAGGGAGTTGAGGTCTCTTCTCCATCTCTTGCAATGATGCGAAGTGGGCACTTATACTATGGACTGGGTGCTAGTGGTGGTAAGTCTTCTGGTCAGTGAAAAGGTGGTGTGTGGGATGGAAAATTTTTTGTTGTTTGATAAATTTCTGTGGTGGTTGCTCTTTTTCCTCATGTGTGGGTGGTACTTTTGGGTTGTTTGGTGCCGAATGTGTGCCTTCATGGCCATGTGGACATTGAATTCGTTGCTTACCTAGCGGCTGTGGGAAATTTTGGTGACACTTTACATTTCCCTTTTGATGGCAATTGTAATTTTGGTTTCCCCATTTTCAACGTGTTACTACAGGATCAACATGTGGGGAATTTTGAAATGCAATTGAAATTTGAGTTGAAATGAAATTTTTGTAATGTAATTGCATTTCGAGCCAGAATCTTGTTTTCTCCTTGTGCTATAAAAGGAATTCATGGCTCATTTGCAAGGGGTTTTGGTCTTAAGTTTTGAGTCAGGTATATGTCTAGGTAGAAAACTGAATATAGAAGGAGATTAATGAATAGAGCAGATGACTTGTCTTGGCTCTGAGGCATGTATGTAGTGATCTTAAATGGTTTTATAGTAATAATTGATATCGAAACAAATCTATAATTCTAATGCGTGCACTCTCCTTATGAAAGTCGTTGCAAGTTTTGAATGAAATATCAAGGATATCTTTATTCATCTTTAAATATTGTTTGAATGTGTGTCTCTGCTTCTGCTTTGATTCAAGGAGTCAATTAAAATGATTAAATAGAGTCAAAAATTTGCAATAATTTACAAAGGATTTGGTAAGCAGTCATGTCTTAGAAACTGTGAGCTCCATGATGCAATGTATTGTGAGAGTTGTCCATTCTTATCATAATTAAATCATTTCTATATTACTGGTTGTTGTGTATGTGACTCCGATGCCCAATTTGACAAGAAATTGGTCTATTTGTTAAATATCTACATCAGAAGTGTATTAATTGTTTATCTAGTCATTGATTTGAAATCAAAATGCAAATTAATTTTAAAATTCACCAATCATGAGGCATGTGTGTGAAGTATCTTGAAATAGCCTTTGATTCCTAGTGAGTGGGTTGCAGTTTGCTCAAAGATAAGCTAATATTTTAGTAATTCATGTATATTTTCTCCTCATAGGAATTGATCTGTGAATTAATGTGTTCCACAATATATGAATCAAAATGAACATAGTAGGTGTGTGTGGGAAATGTTAGTATCAAGATAAGATAACAAAAACACACCAATGCAACATTAAACTAAAGAAAGATAAATAAAATGAAATCAAAGAAATCAAACAAAGCTTCTTCAAAATCATTCCATTGTCCTCTATCTCTAGTAATTCACTTGAAGCTGCTGCTGTCAGATTGTATAAGCAAAGCTTCTCAGAATGGCAACCTGCAGAACAAGTATGCAAAGAGAGAGAATACTTCTCTATCCTATATGCTGGTGGAGTGAAATGTTGGTTTGTGGATATGCACAGGGGCTGTGGATTATGAATGCTATTGAAGCTATGATATGAGGATGATAGGCCATTATATGGATTGCTAATAATGCTAAGCTATGCTATGCTATGATTCTAGAGGCTATGGATGCTGGAAGGCTGATTGACTATAGTTTTCCTATACAAAAGCTTCTCTTTTTCAAAGACCCGATAGTCCTTTTTATAGATTTTTACAGGCAAGAGCTTGGTTGGCAAAGATCAATGGCTGTGAGATTGTCTGGTAAATTTGAATGGTGAGAGATGGAGAGGTTGAGAGGAAGATGGAAGATGTTGGAAGGTTGGAGAGAAGAATGGAGGTTTGTCTTCAACCCACAGGAACAACTTTGCTTAGAAACAGAGAAATTTATTAATTTTATGTTTTGAAGTTGTTTCACGGTTGTTGTTGATAATCCAAAATAAATAAATAAATTTATTTAATTTTATGTGAGTTTAAAACATTTTTGAAATGTTTGATGTGAATGGACATTAGAAGATTTAATTAAATATTTGGAATATTTAATTATGAATAGACTTAAGAAGAATTAATTAAATATTTAGAATATTTAATTATGAATGGAATATTTTTAGAAGAGAAGAATATTTAATCTTTATTTGAATAAAATATTCAAGCCAAGATTATATGATAATTAATATAAATAAATCATAATGTTTATTTAATTAATTAAGAAATGGATAAGAAAAGTGATTAAATAAACTTATTTATTTAATCGAAATGAAAGAATGAACAATATAAATAAATTATTTAGATTTATTTATATGCAGATTGAATTCAGAGATTTAATTAAATATTAAAAATATTTAATTAATTACCAGACTATTGAGATGTGACCATTTTTAGGTGTATACATTTTGCCCCTCTTTGAAGTGATGTGTTTTACTTATTAGTTCAAAGAATTTTGAAATTTTCCCCATATGCTGATTGTCGAATGTTTGATAGGTATATGCCCCCTCAGACGATGAATTGATAAGATTTTGATTTTTGTGTATGTGTTTTTGAATTTTTAGATTTTTTTTGGAATTTTTTGATTTTTATGATTTTTAAGATGTCGATTCATCATTCGAAAATGATGATGTGAAGAAATTGATGTGAAAAGATGTTATATGAAAAATTGATGACCTAAATTGCCCATGTTGTGATAAAATGTGATAAAATGCCCCAATTTTGCCTTTAAATAGGTTAAAAATGTCATTTTCCCATTTTAACCTAGTAAAAATTGAGATTTTTGAGCTCTGGAGTGAGAAAGATGGCACTTCCTACCCACCAGCACCGTTTCGAGCGCATCCGATGACATCAGCGGCCGACACACTATGGACCCACGGTATGTACCCCATTAAACTTTCAGTGTTTGAAAATTTTCGTTTAGGGCACGTTTTCCAACCTTTTTGTATCTTTATCCATTCTTTTAGCGCCTTTTTGTCTTTTTGTAGCGCCCTTTATGTTTTCCATAGCGCCCTTCATTCTATAGTGCCCATTATGATTTTTGTAGTGCCCATTAAGTTTTTTGTAGCGCCCTTCATTCTGTAGCGCCCTTTAAAGTTTTCTCAGCGCCCATGAAGTTTTCGACAATGCCCATTAAGTTTTTTGACAATGCATGACCTTGTATTGATTTTTTGTGTATTTTGTTGCCTTGTTTTGATGATGTTTGTCTGATAAATTTGTTCCCAAGGTTGTTGGAAAACAAATAGTAGCTGATAAATTTTCTTTTAAAGTTGTTAAAAACAAATAGTTTGTTTGATAAGTTTGCTTCTAAGGTTGTTAAAAACAAACAAGATTTTGATAAATTTGCTTTCCATGATGATGAAAAACAAATAGGTTGTTGATAAGTTTGCTTCTAAAGTTGTTAAAAACAAACAAGATTTTGATAAATTTGCTTTCCATGATGATGAAAAACAAATAGGTTGTTGATATTTAGATTTGATTGATTTGTCGTGATGAATTGATATTGATGTTGCTTTGACTTGATGATTCTTCCTATTCAACAGGAGAGATTGAGCATCTTGCAGTTACGGGAGAAATTCTTGAAGACATGGAGATTGATTCCGTAGCTTGTACAGGCGGATAGAGATGTGATCGAGGCATGCAGACTGACCTCGCTACTTGAGATGCCTGAGATGTGTCTCAACAGAGCTTTATTGACAACACTTGCAAAGAGGTGGCATAGTGACACAAACACCTTTCATTTTCCGACAGGAGAGATTACCGTGACTCCTAAGGATGTGTATCGCATCCTGAAGATTCCAGTGATGGGTGAGATAGTGAGATTTGGCGGTCGGGAGACTGGAGGTACTTATGCTTTGAGACGGATATTCAAAGATGATCATATTGTAGGATATTATATCTCATGGGCGGAGATGACGGATTCGTACGCACCCTTACCCTCTGTACTTGCAGGCTTCATTGGAGGTGTTTTGTGCCCCGACCATAGGTTGAAGGTTTTGCAGTCGGGTGGGGTCGTGTACTTGAGAGTATGGTGATGCATGGTACACAATATGCTTGGGGATTGTGCATGCTTGCACATTTATATGATGAGCTACACCATGTTGTGTACGGTCGAGGCCGAAGTTTAGCTGTTGGTTGTTTGCTTTTATAGATATGGGCATGGGAGCATTTTTCCATTATGCGACCATTGACTCATGGACGATGGCCTATCAGTTGACCGTATAGATTCAGATATACCGATGTCATTGCTCAGCCGAGGCTGGGAAAACTGGATCATTGGAAACGTCTTCTGGATGATCTCGATACAATATGCTGGCGGCCCTATGTAGATTGTGAGGCATGGCCAGAGGATGCTAGGGAGATGCCCTATGTCTTTACCGCTAGATATCTGATTGGTCGTACTCTTGGGATTATTGAGAGGTTTCTTCTTGGTCAAGTGTGGTGACAGTATGGTCGGCCTCAGGGTATGCCCTAGGGTTCTTCTATTTATGTGCGTCGGCAGTAGGAGGTTACAGTGTGGGGTCCATGGATTGCATATGATGTAGCAGTGGCAGAGTTCACCAGTTTGGGAGTACAGATGTGGGACTACAAAGCTGATATTCTTGATGGGGGGATGACTCCAGAGTATGGTTAGTATATGTTGGAACATCCTATGCCATGATTATTTGATCCTGATGAGCCTGCCGCTCCAGTTGTAGAGCAGAGACCACATATAGGGGGACATAGGCAACAACGAGAGGTGGCTTCAGAGGGTGATGACTCCGAGGAGGATGATGATGAGTCAGATGGGGATGGAGATAGCAGTGATGAGGAGAGTGGGGGTGATAGTGGTGGAGGAGGTGGCAGAGGTGGCAGAGGTAGTGGCAGAGGTGGTGGTAGAGGTGGACCACGAATGAGACATTCAACTCCATCGTCTTCAGTAGATCCAGTGGTGCCGAGTCAGATAGCTACCTTGCAGAGTAGAGTGCAGAGCTTACAGGATTAGTTAGCATAGGCACATGCCTTGGTTACACAACTATAGGGATAGTTGATGATAGTGATGGCTAAGAGAGATACATCCAGATGACAGGGTGAGGAGGCCATGGCCCTAGCTGACAGTCTGCAGAGAGTAGCAGCAGGTGGCATGACGAGAGAGTTGACTAGAGCTGTCCAGGAGGCAGAGTTCTATAGGATTAGATACCATGATGCAGTGCCACCTGAGCAGAGAGTGAGTTATACACAGTCTCGGTCTACACATAGTCGCTATCGGGCTACCAGCAGGGGTGTATCACAGCCATTACCTCCAGGAGGGTCATCAGGAGTAGGTGGAGCAGGTCCATCAGGTGCAGGTGGGATAGGTTCCAGACCAACACCATCAGAGGATAGCACTTCATAGTGCATTTTGCATGATGTCTTATTGATACTCTGTTAAGATGTTTGTATACACACTGATATGATCCCATTTTTGATGATGTTATGCCATGCCTAGCTGACATCTTTGTATATTTTGACATTCATTTTTGAGATAATATGATATGCAACGATGATTCCTTATGTGATGAATGCTTCTATTTCTGATATGCATGATTTTTCATGTAATGGTTTCACGATGTTATGCTCATGATGTATATGTATGTATGATTCTTAGATATGAAAATGCAAGTGCAATGTTATGATATTATGATTGCGATCTATGCGATGAATGAATATGAATGTGAAATGATAGATGGTACAATTTATGAATGCCCATGAATGTTTTGATTATGATATATGCTTTGTTTTTATGATTTTCTGATGCAAATATGTATGAAAAATGTATGTGATGATTTTTTTGTGAATGTCAAAATGTACTCAGTCATTTTATTGGAAAGATATGAAACTTTGATACTTTTCCAGCTTGTGGGAAAATCTATAAATGCCAAATGAAAATTCTAGAATGAATGCAATCTATACTAACCATGCAGGATATCTGTACATTATTGCCATTCTAAGAGCTTATTTGTGCTTTTTGTGTCATCAAAGAGAATTGAAATGTTGAAAGTTAATACAAGCATCAAAGGGTATGTTAGCACCATTGATGACCTGAGTATTGCTTTCATGATTTTTGATATAGCAAGATAATACAAGCATCTAGGCATAATTGAACCGAGATGACCTGAGTATCACTTGCATAAACAGACAAGAGTTAACCCGTTTCCCATGCAAATTCTGAAATGTCATCAATGATACTTAGTAGAGCATGTCTCACGACCAATTTGCATAGTACTAATGATTTCCTTTCAAACAACAGACAAAGAAAAATCATACTCCTTCCTTGCTTTTCTAGTTCAGTACATCATCGAATTGCTCCAGAGATATGATAGAAAATCAACCAACAATTCAAAGTTTTCCTACAGTATTCCAAACATTATTCAGACTAAGATCATCCAACTTGGTTATCAAAATTGATGTTTTTGTTTTGATTAACGTTGTTTTGACCATGTTGTTTGATTTCATTGGAATTGAGTGATCGCTTTGGTGTTGTGGTTGATTTGGTGCATCAATGTATGTTGCATTTTTTCAAACTGTCATTTGTCTGTTTGTGATGTTCTAAAAGCTCGTTGCCCCTCTCTTGTTTAGTCTATGTTTCTACCCTCAGTATAAACACAACCTAAATATGATGGATATGTACAAATTTCATCAAGCCATGATGAAACACAAGGATTCTCGTTGCATGATATGGATATGATAGATATGTACAGATGATAGTTATAGATAGATGATGTCGTAAAGCGAATGCAAGACATAAGCTAATAGATAGAGGAGCCCATTTTGATCACAAGTAGTGCTTGTTTGCCAGGTTTGCACCATTTGTTTTTATTGCACTTTTTTTTAGATCATGTGTTTTTTTTTGTTTTTTTTGTTTTGCTTTTTTGCTTTTTATGTATTTTTTCAGCACTTTTTCAGTTTTGATGATTTAGACAAAAATTCTTCAAATGAATGCTATTGATCGGTTCTTAAAACAGGTCCCCTTCTGATGTAGATAAATGATATGCTCCAGAACCGTATGCTGCAATGATGATAAATGGACCAAGCCAATTTGGTTCAAATTTTCCTTTCTTTTTTCTGTCTTGCTGATTGCATGGATTTTCTTTCAAGACTAAATCACCTACTTGAAATGTTTGTGGTTTAACTTTGTGATTGTAGCTACGGGACATAACTTGTTGATAACCCTTCAAATGATTAGCTGCATGTTGACGTCTTTCATCTAACAGTTCTAGCTCTTGCAGATGAGATACTCGGTAATCTTCATCATTTATTAATCTTTTGAGTGAAACCCTAAGCGAATGTATTTCAACCTCTAATGGTAAGATCGCTTCTGCTCCATATACCATGGCATATGGGGTAGCTCCTGTTGGTGTGCGAATGCTGGTTCTGTATGCCCACAAAGCTGGATTTAACTGGACATGCCAATCACGACCGACATCATTTACCATCTTCTTCAAGATCTTCAAGATTGTTTTGTTTTAAGCTTCTGCTTAACCATTTCCTTGTGGATAGTAAGGTGTAGAGAACCTGTGTTGGATGTGAAATCTTTCACAAAGTTCATCAACATCCTGATTCTTGAAAGGCCTCCCATTATCAGTGATGATAGAATTAGGAATTCCATAGCGGCATATGATGTAATTCAGGATAAATGAAGAGATTTGTTTACCAGTCACAGTTGTCAAAGGAACAACTTCGATCCATTTTGTAAAATACTCTGTAGCCATGATGATGAAGGATGAATTTTTCCAACAAGATCTAGTCCCCATTGAGAAAAAGGCCATGTCAGAGTAAACGGCTGTAGTTCCTGTGCAGGTGCATGAATAAGATTCCCATGGATTTGGCATTTAGAACACTTTTTGACAAAAGTAAAAGATTCTCTCTCCATGGTAGGCCAATAATATCCCATTCTAACAAGTTTCTTGGCTAAGGTTAAATTGCTTGAATGAGTTCCACAAATACCACCATGAACCTCTTGTAAGGCATGTTCAGATTCATGATGTTCAAGACATTGAAGGAGTGTACCATCAAGACCACATCGGTAAAGGATATTGGCGATCAAGGTATAGCGGGATGATTGGCATATGAAATTCCTTTTTTGATTTCGGGATAAGTCTGGAGATAAGATATTTTTTAGGTAGGTATAAATCTTGCCATATAAAGGCGAATCAGAACCGATTAAATGACATATGACTTGGGTCTCAGGATTATCATAGGTGGGAGAAAACAATTGTTCCACCAAGAATTCGTACCATTTTTGATTTTCTTATAATTTTAACAAGGAAGCAATTATAGCCATTGCATCTGCAACTTTATTATCAATCCTTGGGATTTGTGAAAACTTGATTGCCACAAAATACTTTTTAAAATCATCCACCATGTTCTTGTAAGGTAGCAGCTTATCATCTTTAGTATGATAATCATCATTGATTTGATTAATGACAAGTTGTGAATCATCGTAGACTTGCAACTTTGTAATCCGCCAGTCTAATGCTATCTTCATTCCTGTGAGCAATGCTTCATATTCAACTATGTTATTTGTGCAGGGAAACATCAACCGATATGATTTTGGAATGATATGTCCTTAAGGTGTGACAAAATGAATCCCTGCCCCCAAGCCATGTTGTATGTAAGATCCATCAAAGTACAATGTCCATGATTTCTTAATTGTTGCTGTGAAGATGTCTGCATCAGGAAATTCAATGTGCATTGGGTTTTCTTCTTGTAAAGGTGCTTCAGCCAATTGATATGCTATGACCTGTCCTTTTATAGCTCTTCGATCTAGATAGTGAATGTCAAACTCACTTAAGATCATTACCCATTTTGCAAGTCGTAATGTTAAGGTAGCTTTGCTTAAGAGATATTTTAGTGGATCGATTTTGGTTATCAGCTTAACTGTATGAGCCAACATATAGTGGCACAAATTTTGAGAAGCAAACACTACTGCTAGGCAAGCTTTTTCAATGAAAGAGTAGTTTAATTCATGACTTGTTAAAGTTCTACTGATATAGTATATGGCTCTTTCTTTGCCTGTAGAATCCTCCTGTGCTAGTAACACTCCCAAAGATACTTCTGTTGCTGAAATATAGAGTATGAGGGGCTTTCTTGGAACTGGTGGAATTAGGATTGGTGGATTCATGAGATATTGCTTGATCTGATTAAATGTTGCTTCACACTTTTCCTCCCATTTGAATGGGACATTTTTATGCAATAGATGTGTAATGGTAAGATTTTGTCTGCCAGTTGAGCTATAAACCTCCTGATGGATTGTAGTCATCCTTGTAGTGATCAAAGTTGACTAATATTTCGTGGTGGCGGCATGTCCATTATAGATTGTACTTTTCCTGGATCAACCTCTATGCCCTTTTCTGAAACAATATATCCCAGGAGTTTTCTAGATTTAACGCCGAAGACACATTTCTTTTGATTGAGTCGATAATTGAACTTCTCCATTCTGATAAAGATCTTTGACAAGATTTCTAGATGTCCTTCTCTTGTATTGGATTTGGCCAATAAGTCATTCACATAGTCTTCCATGAAGGTGTGCATCATGTCATGGAAAATGGTGGTCATTTCTCTTTGATATGTCACTCCTACATTTTTAAGCCCAAATGGCATGACATTCCAACAATAGGTACCCCAAGGGCACGTGAACGCTATTTTATCTCGATCCTCTGGTGCAATCTTTATCTGGTTGTATCCTGAAAAATCTATCCATTAATGAATACATTGCATGGCCAGCAGTTAAATCAACAATCATATCTATGTTTGGAAAAGGGAAGTCATCTTTGGGACATGCTTTGTTCAAATCTCTGAAATCTGTACAAATTCTAATCCTTGCGTCTGGCTTTGAAACAGGTACGATATTGGAGATCCATTCTACATAGTCAATAGACCGAATGAATCCAACATCTAAAAGCTTCTTTAACTCTTCTTTAACCAATAATACATGTGGATGCATTTTTCTGAGTTTTTGCTTCACAGGTTTTGCCCCTGTGTTTATAGATAGATGATGCATTATCAGATTAGGATCTAACCCTAGCATATCAACATATGACCAAGTGAAGTTGATTTGATTCTCCGGCAAGAACTCTATGAATTTCAATACTTCTTCCACTGTTAATGATGCTGCAAATTGCAAGATTTTTGGCTGCTCTGCTGTACTTATGTTGGTTGATTCTGTTGGTTCAATCAAAACAGAAGATCTTTCTTGATAATGTTTAGGAAGAGTATCAAGTTTCTCATCCTTCAGTGCCTTTGAAAGGTTTTCACCATCAGATTCACTCTTTATTTTTCTCTTGTTGTGATCTACCACTGCCGTTTTTCGATTTTCACTGATAGATCCATCTTTTATTTCATTTATTTTGCAGCTAAGAGACTTGACACCCTCCCTATCAAAATCTTGAGTATGAGATTCTTCGATGGAACACTTGTTTTCTTGATTAGATGAACAAAGGAAATTTACAATATCCTCATCATCATGAAATGTAGGGATATGGATAGGTGCATCGTTGTCCCAATCAATAAGTTCTGGATAAACTAAAGGTATGGGATCATTAGGTTGGGTAAGGTCTTGAGCTGTCAAAGTCATGACATGGTTGTCATTTTCATGATGGACAAGGTCTATAATGGTATTCTCCTATCGATTATCAATCTTGTTAAAATCTGAATCATCCTCACTTGAGTCATGATCGCTTTGTAAAACATAATCAAGTGGAGGCCTTGAGCCCTCCCCTTGTAAGAATGTGGGTGTGAATTTGTGTATGACATCCACCCTTTTCTCTATTAAGAATGTATCATTAGAGACATCATCCCATTCGTATTCATTGGAATCAGTATCTGAACTGTTCTGCAATTGGAAAATTGATCCATAAATTTTTTGTAGAGTGACATCTTCATGGGGTTTATCTGAAATTGATTCTCCTTCATGAGTTTGTTGTGCTTGCTGTGAAGTTGACTCTTCTGTATCCTTACCATATCCAAGTCCTGTTTTATCTTTTGGATGTATTGAAATAGGTTGAATTGGCTCAATGATTCCTTCTTTTCTTTTTCCTATAGGATCATTTCCATTAAAGCCCATTCTTTGCATGATGGTATACCCTTTGCCATATTGTTCGGTAGGTAACTTAATGTGCAAGAGAGATTCATCTTCATCTTTGTATAGCCAACTTAGGATGTCCCTATCTTCGGCTTCTTCCTCGGTGGTGTTAGCTTTAATGAATTGTCCATCAAACTTTGTGATTGGCATAGAAGCTTGGGATGTAGAGGCTGTTGCGATCTTTTGATTTGATAAGGTTGGCTGACCATGTGACCTCGGAGGAGGAGGTAAGCTAGAAAAGGATAACGAATATTTTCCTACTCCTTTGTCTTTTAAATGTAGCTTGGTGTCAAGATTCTTTGTCAATTCTTGCAATTGGCTTTGTAGATTGGAAGAAGAGGCAGTAATAGCCTCCTTGTTGTGCAGCACAAAGGCATCTTGAGTTGCTTGGATATTTGAAAAAGTTTGGGTGCTATTGTAGTTAGCTTGTATAGTTATTTCTTGTCCATCATACAAAAACTTGAGGCATTGATGGTACGTTGATGGTACTGCCTGCATATCATGAATCCATGGATGACCCAAAAGTATGTTATAGGAAAGATCCTGATCTAGAACCTGACAAAAGGTATTTTTCACAACAGGTCCCACTCTGATAGGTAGCATTATTAGTCCTTTAGAAGCTCTTTCTTCATCATCATATGCTTTGATAGTTATTTTCCTTTGTGGATCAATGAAATTTTCTGATATTCCTAAGGCATGCATTAGCTTTAAGGTACAAATATTTAAACCGACTCCTCCATCTATCAAGACACGTCTGATTCGGTGTTTATGGATCACGACTTCAAGATAAAGCGATGAATTATGCGGATGTGTCATGGAGGTATCATATTTTTCGGAGAATGAAAGACAAGTGGGGGAAGACAAATGTCCCACCATGGCTTGAAATTTTTCTACATCCAGATTTGTGTCTACGGTTGTGTTTACAAGAGCTTCTTCTAAAATATTCTTGTGTACGAGAGATATTTTGAGAAGTTCAAGGATGGAGATTTGAGCTGATGTTTTTCTCAATTGATCAACTAGATTATAATTTTTTGGAGGAGGAATAGCTGCCTTAGATGAACTACCTTTTAGGACAACTTTTTCTTGTCCTCTCATAGTCACATTAATCTGTTGATATTCTTGTTTTTCCTTGATTTTGATAATGTTAACCCGCTAATCATCTGCATAGATGTGGCGGATTATGTTGTCTTCAACATTATTTATACTTTTCACTTTAGTATGTGATGTTTCCCCCTTTTGATAGTTTGGTAAAGGATCTTTGAATGCTTGATGATTGTCATTGGTATGTTGTCCTTCAATTTTGATAGTGCCATTGTCAATTAAATCTTGTACTAGATTTCGAAAGGCTTGATAGTTATTTGTTCTATGACCTTTACATTGATGATAATTGCAATAATATGAGTCATTCCATGATGGTGGTTTGACTCGTGGCTCATAATCTCTTTGTGGTGGTAAGGTGATAACCTTATTATCGAGAAGCTCCTTGAGAGCAGACTCAAGAGATTGACCCAAAGTGGTAAAATTCCATCAATTTGAAAAGAATGGAGGTTTGGATGGATTTGATGTTTGGGTATTGCGAAGATTGTTATTGAAATTACCACGATTATCCTTGTTGTTTTGATTGGTTATGCTTTCTTGATTGAAGTTTTTTCCTTGTTGATTGTTGTTTCCTTGTTGGTTGGTATTTCCTTGTTGGTTGTTTTGTGGAGCACTTGATAAGTTGAAGATAGATGATCTTGTTCGTAGATTGTTTGCATCCACTATACCATCATTGACAACATTTTTATTTCTGTTCCAAAACCTTGTTTTATCATTGTTGTTATGGTTGGATGAACTTGGATTATCAAGTTTTATCACTCCTCTTTTTACCAAGGCCCCTTCAATGGTAATTGTGTTTTCAATCAATTTTTCAAAGTTAGGAGGACAATGAAGATTAAGCCTGTAGCTTAATTCTTGATCTAGGCTATTGATGAAGATATCCATCTTTTCCTTTTCAGGAATAGGATGGGAATATCGTGCAAACAATCTTCTCCATCTTTGCAAAAACATAGTGAAAGATTCCCCTACTTTTTGTTTCACTTTACAAAGATCGAGCATGGTTATCTAGTGTTGGATGTTGTAGGCGTATTGTGATATAAATTGATTTATTAACTCCTCAAAGGTTTTAATGGGGGAGTGATCTTGGAAAGCCACTCCATGGATTGTCCACCCAAACTTCGTGGAAACAATCACATTAAGTAGGTATCTTCATAAGCGAATTCTAGACTCATATATCGGAAATCCTTCACATGTTCAATGGGGTCAATTTTCCCATTATACCTATCAAATTTAGGGATTTCGCAATGTTTTGGAAAAGGGATCATTTGAAGACTCCTATCAAATGGATAAGGATATATGTCATCCAAAACATACTTCTTTGTTGCACCCCCTTGCATTTCCTTTATTTTCCCTTGTAATTCTTTTATCTGTTGAGTAAAGGCACTAAAATCATTAGGAGTTTTAGGATTCTCTTTAATCCCTTCTATATCAAAATCGGCAGGTAACTTAGCTCCTTGATTAGCTAATGAGAGGAAATATCTTTCTTTGTTTTGTTCTAAAATCCTTTCTATAAGAGTATGGAAAATTGTGGATCCTGCTCTGCTTCTTGAAGCTTTTCTTTTGTTATCTCTTCAGTATGAAATGTATTCTCTTCCTTCTCACTATTATCACCCATTTTGCTTGTGGTACTTTCTCTTTTGTCTTTTTCTATGTGCTTTCGAGATCTCATGACAACAGGCATAAGCTTTGCCGCAAATTCTACTAACTTTTGATCAAAAGAATGAAATAGTGCAATTTTTGATGGTTATGAAAGTCAGGATAGAATGAAGATTCTATGACTTAAAAGATTTCTAGTCTTTAGCTCGTGTTTTCCCTGATTGAAAGGATGAAAATCCTGTTGGCAGGAATTTAAGCAAAAGATCAAGAAAAAATGATTTTGCACTTTATGAAGTTTGATCATAGCTTCGTAAAAAGATGGATTTGTGATAAATGCCTAATGTGATTGAGTTATTTATTGCAGAAATTGATTTAGACAAGTAGAATATTCAACAAGAGGTTGGGGAATATAAGAAGAACGAATACGCTGACTATGGTTGTGCCTTTGAGAAAGGGCTCTCCTTTGAAAGAAAGCTTGTGAGTACAGTGTTTCTACAACATAATCATCAGTGAAACCTCTAACACAGTCATGATATCAATGGATAAAGGTTCTATGTTTAAGTAAAACCTTTCGACTTTGGTACAAGAATCGTCTTTTCCTCAATAGTTTCTTGTAGCTAAGTGGTTTCATTGGCTTTTTGATTCGTTTGAGAATGGATTTCTTAACAAAGGTTGTGGATTTCCAATCTCTTAACATGAGAGTAATCAATGTAATTGTGAGTTTTGGATGATCTTTACTGAATTAATGTTTTGAAAACACATCAAACACCTTGAAAACAGTTTGTTTTAAAGTCCTATACTAAACATTAAATGTATGATCAAAATGTTTTTCAAAAATTGTTTTCACAGGTTTTACACATGACATATAGTTCAAACAGACTCACTCTTAGTACTCAGGTAGGTCACCATAATAATCAACAACCCACATCTTAGAACTGCGTCGACTCACACAGCTGTGTCACCCCCGAAGGGGCGCCTATGTTTTTGTCTTTTCTAGGTGCATACTCAAAGTGATGGAAGTGGATACCAGATCCCCTGAGCAAATGGTCCTTGGCAGTTATATGGTGAGTATCTTGGGGGTAGATTCTTCCCTCCCCTGCACTACGATTATTATGATGTTCAAAAATTGACTTCGGTTGGATACTACACTAAGTTCGTAGTAAGGGTTTCTGTTCGGTGCGGCAAATGATATACTCCCTCGAGAGACCTCCCAACCTTTAGAACAAAGGCTTTGGGGATGGTTATCAATGCACACTACCGTCAAATGGGATTTTCATCAACCATCCACATTTTATTAAAGTGGGTTGGAAAACTTGGCTTTAGTTGTTCCCACTTAGGTCATTCCCGTAGGGTGAATACTTTTTCCCACTACGGCAGGCCTTCTAAAAGGTTTTAACAAAGCTTAAAATTGCATGAAATAGAATAGATGAGTCTGGAATTTTGATCACCTAGTTAAGGGGAGAGCATAGGCCTATCACCATTTAATAATAGCAAGCAAGAGTTCAATTTTAAGCCCAAATAAATAGTTTTCTATGCTAGGTGAAGATATTGCTTCACAAAGACATAGATTTATTTTTAGTCCAACATAGAAAATGAGGTGACTATCCTAGAGGATTGCTTGATTTTGAATTAAGTGACTATCCTAGGATCAATTCATTCCAATTAAGTGACTATCCTAGGATTGGTTCATTTTTTAAAGCTCTTACTGGCCGCGGTCGCGTCGGATCCAGTCAAATCCTACTTAAGTCATAGATTATAGTTGCAGACTTCTAAATTCCATGCTAAAATAGAAAAATGCGCTAAAACAGACATCAAGAGCGCTAAAACAAAAATGCTCTATGAAAACAGTAAATAGCGCTCCAGAATTAGTAAAGGGCACTATAAGACCATTAAAGGGCACTATAGAATCAGTAAATAGTGCTGTGGAATCTCTAAAGGGTGCTATAAGACCATTAAAGGGCACTGTAGAACCCTTAAAGGATGCTGTAGAACCTGCAATGAGAGCTAAAACAGAGTTAAAGAGCGCTAAAATAGAGTAAAAGAGCGCTAAACTAGGTGTGATCTGTGCTAAAGTGTGTTTGATGCGCTAATACGCTCTTCCAGCCGTAATCTATCAGAAAAATCTGTGAAAAGATGTTAAAATTGGGGCAAGAGCCCCATGGTGGGCGCCAAAAATGTGTGTGGGAAATGTTAGTATCAAGATAAGATAACAAAAAAACACCAATGCAACATTAAACTAAAGAAAGCTAAATAAAATGAAATCAAAGAAATCAAACAGAGCTTCTTCATAATCGTTCCATTGTCCTCTATCTTCAGTAATTCACTTGAAGCTGCTGCTCTCAGATTGTATAAGCAAAGCTTCTCATAATGGAAACCTGCAGAACGAGTATGCAAAGAGAGAGAATACTTCTCTATCCTATATGCTGGTGGAGTGAAATGTTGGTTTGTGGATATGCACAGGGGCTGTGGATTATGAATGCTATTGAAGCTATGATATGAGGATGATAGGCCATGATATGGATTGCTAATAATGCTAAGCTATGCTATGCTATGATTCTAGAGGCTATGGATGCTGGAAGGCTGATTGACTAAAGTTTTCCTATACAAAAGCTTCTCTTTTTCAAAGATCCGACAGTCCTTTTTATAGATTTTTACAGGCAAGAGCCTGGCTAGCAAAGATCAATGGCTGTGAGATTTTCTAGTAAATTTGAATGGTGAGAGATGGAGAGGTTGAGAGGAAGATGGAAGATGTTGGAAGGTTGGAGAGAAGAATGGAGGTTTGTCTTCAACCCACAGGAACAACTTTGCTCAGAAACAGAGAAATTTATTAATTTTCCGTTTTGAAGTTGTTTCACGGTTGTTGTTGATAATCCAAATTAAATAAAAAAATTTATTTAATTTTATGTGAGTTTAAAACATTTTTGAAATATTTGATGTGAATGGACATTAGAAGATTTAATTAAATATTTGGAATATTTAATTATGAATAGACTTTAGAAGAATTAATTAAATATTTAGAATATTTAATTGTGAATGAAATATTTTTAGAAGAGAAGAATATTTAATCTTTATTTGAATAAAATATTCAAGCCAAGATTGTATGATAATTAATATAAATAAATCATAATGTTTATTTAATTAATTAAGAAATGGATAAGAAAAGTGATTAAATAAAATTATTTATTTAATCGAAATGAAAGAATGAACAATATAAATAAATTATATAGATTTATTTATACGTAGATTGAATTCAGAGATTTAATTAAATATTAAAAATATTTAATTAATTACCAGACTATTGAGATGTGACCATTTTTAGGTGTATACAGTAGGAATACCCTCCTAGGTCCCATAGAGCCTGAAGTGAAGAAGATTTCAGTCTTCGACTGAATCTTGTTAGTTGGCCATTCATTTTAAGGGTCTTGAGTATAGGAACTGGCTACTCCTTAGAGATTCCTTAGGTGTACTAGAAAAACACCAACAACACCAAAGAGCATTATTAGAAATCCTTAGTTTCCTTTTTGGTTTGAAAATTTTCATATGTACAATCTCATCTCTAATTATTATTTGGTAATAATCAAAATAAAGGTTAAGTTTATAAAATAAATTGCACCATTAATCTCATTTAGTGAATAATCAATTACTAGGCTAGGAAAGTTATATTTTATGGTGTTCTTGTTGAGACATTTATAATTAGGATATATCTTCTAAGTTTCATCATTCTTTTGTAAAATTACTGTAGGAGAGGAGTAAGTGCTCTAAGTATGCTTTTTAATATTAGCATCAAGCATCTCGTAAACTATCTTCTCAATCTCATTTTTTGCATATGGATATTTTTTGGGCCTAATATTGGGTGGTTGGATCCTTGGTACTATTTGAGTGATATAAACATGATCTATTTTAAAATAAAATCCTTTTAGAATCTCATTGGAATCTTCTAAGTGGTTATCTATAATTATTTTTAGATATGGTGGTATAGAAACCTTTGAGTGATATTCTTATAATAAAAATAATTGGCCAAAAATATATTTTCCCTAAATATAATAATATTTTGAAATTGAGAGCTTACCATTTTTAGAGAGATTATACACAACCCTCTTAGAGTAGTTCCCCACAAAGGGACCTATTGGTGATTTGAGTTGTAAACCCCAAATCCTTAAGGTTTGATAACATTCCTAGTGCTAGGGGTGTCAAACCTAAGAAAATTATCACAAAACTATCTTTAAGTTGGGCCACTAAGGACTAATGATTAAGGTGAGTAATACATTCAATTTTGGCTCTACAAGACCAAGGGTCATTCTCCCTAAGGTGCCAAATTGATGATTGAAACACTAAACACTGTGTTACAACAAACTATACCCATTGCACATTGTATCCCATACTAGTGTCATAATATACATATGTGCTAGTTTCAAAATGTAAGGATGAAAACCTTATTAATAGATAATCTACCATAAAAGTGTCTGAGAATGTGTTTATGATACATCCTTGTATTGTTATATTTATTCAAATATGGCAGTATAACACAAAAAATAAAACTTAAGAGGTGTCTAAGCTAATTTATTTAAAGTGTGTTGAGTATAATAGGAGAAAAACCTAGTAATATACCAGTGCCTTTATCCATTGGGAAAAAATATCTATATTTAATCAAACATGTAATAA
Organism: Sequoia sempervirens; assembly: GCA_007258455.2. Lineage (NCBI taxonomy): Eukaryota > Viridiplantae > Streptophyta > Pinopsida > Cupressales > Cupressaceae > Sequoia > Sequoia sempervirens. The sequence goes on along the minus strand of VDFB02252616.1, from coordinate 396,291 downwards.
TTGAAAACAAGGTGATGCCTTAATCAAGTCACTAGAAACCAAATGCACAATCATGTTAGGATATACATATTCATTTATAAAGAAAACAAATGGTTGTAGAATATTACAAGAGTCTACTTGGTAATCATAAAGAATACCCACACATTTCCTTTATTATATTGAAAATATACCATAAAAAAAATTTGCAAGGATTTTGTAGACTTTTGGTTGAAAAACTAAACAACATACATCTAAAATTGCATACCATACATAAGGAGACACACAACTAAGATTGATTTTTCCTTTAATTAGTCAATGTTCAAAGCTTACAAATATTATTGTAGGTTTGCAATAAAACCTAGATTATTATAATTTAAGATAGCTACACCCATAATTGGAAATTGACACCCTAGGGCTTCCTATGAGTATCTTTCTTATGTTGTCTCTACAACTGCTCCTCTCTGTAAAAGTGTTATCCTCCCTTCTTTTTATTAATTTGGGTAATACATCTTTCAACAACATCAAGAGAACTTGGGGAAAGAACCATGATTGTTTGAAATTATAGAGGCTCCCCATGTTCACTTGCATCACCTTCACATGGCCATACACTATGAAGCCATTCCTCTCACATCAACAAATATATGATTTTGTACAGTAAGCAATCTTAGAGGGGCCCAAATGTACCAAGGGACCCTTGAGAACCATAACTTCTTGAATCATGTTCATTTTGAGACCATTAATGGTATCTTGGTTTGTGCAGAAAGGTAGGTAGGGATTTTCATTTGAATGTTGGAGTTTCAAGGCTTTGCATATCGAAGGGGGAAGATGATAAAAGTTCCTTAGAAGTTCAACATGAATGATGGTATGAGAAACACTAAAATCCAAAAATTGGACTTATTAGGGATGTCATACAATGGATAACAAGTTAGACCAACATGATGACATGAGAAACTCCAAAAACCAAAATTTTCAAAATGACCCAAAGAAACTAAAAAATACAAGGCATTGACTGTAAAATTACCCTAAAATAAATTTTACTAAGGATATTTGATAAACACTTTGAATGAATACCCCTAGAAAATTACTTAACATAGGGGATCCAACTAAAGACTTCTCAGTTTGGTTATTAAAAAGGGTGGATAGGTCCAAAGCATAACCTAGAGAGAATGACAAAGAAATATTTAGACACATAAAAGTGGGTGCCAACAAGACCCATGGGATATTGACATAGAAAAACACATTTTTTATTTGAAACAAAACTAACACAATAAATATGACACAAAGGTGTCACTTTGTATGGAGACACACCAAAAATACAAAACCATTGCCTACAAAACATGGTACACAAAGAAGAAATAATGTGAACACCCAATAAATCTATACTCAAGATTGTAATAATACTAATATAAGGCCTCTAATATGAGGTTTATACCCCTAAAATGCTTGGAAAAAAATTAGCAAAAATGATCTCCCTAGCACAAGAGGCACTATCAGATTGATTTCATGTAAGACCACATTTTCCAATACAAATTTTGGCATAAATTCTTAAAAAAAAATGATCTATAAATACTCATTGTATGATAAATAGAGGGACAACAATGCTTGAAAAGGATAATGAAACCCCAAAAGGACTCTAGAACCTAGGTGGGACACTAGCACCCAAGTTGGAAACTAGCACCCAAGAACATGTGTCCTAATTTTCTATGAGAGTCCTAAATAGGCACCATAGTCCTCCCTACCAAGTTATAGTCTTGAGTCTAGTACTAGTGTCATGACCAATGAGTAAACCCAAGCTATGGTACCTAAGACACACAAAAAATTTAGGAACTACCTAGAAAGGAATAAAATGTAAATAAAATTCTAAAAAAATCAAAAATAACTTGGATTTCATAGCAACACTAGACTGATGGTTCACAAGACACACTATGCCATGAGGGAGAAGAATCCCAAGGGATGGGGAATCTCCAAAGAATCTAACACAAGATTCAAAGCAAGAGGGATGAAGGGGGGAGTGCGTCCCACACATTACTTCCATACCAAGACCACCTAAGGGACCCTAAATGACTTTAACTGAGGTGGGTCCTCACAACCAATCACTCCTAATGTTCATTCTATCTAAACTTGATGTTCATTTAAAAAACCAATAAGGGTGATCTAACCTTTTTTAATCCAAAAATATGAAAATTTCAAAGATCATACAAGATATCATGAATGCTCAAATCCAACATCAAGGAGTGTAACATAATTTATAGCACTAGTACCACTTATGTAGCCCATCTATATTCTATCCACTAAGGAGGTAAAATAATGACATTATATGATGATACAACAAATCAAATTTCCTTCAATTAAATTTATTACAACATTGAAAAGTGAGAAAGGAAGGATTAGTGAAGCCTTTAGTCAAACTTTCTCATAATTCCCAAGCACTTTCTTTGATCTTCTAGTCCCCAATAGTGGTTCATGCCACCCAACTATGTGGAACTCTTAGTTCCACCCCATAATGTTAATATATAGTCACATGGGCCACAAGGAAACTCACACCAAATAAGAGGGAGTAGGATTACACTCACACAAATAAAAAATTATACATGCAACATATATGACATGTAAGAATCACTCAAAATCAACATATAAAGGATAAGATATAATTTCTTTTTAGGTACAAATCTAATGGCCACAAGGACATGATCCTAGAGAGGGGGTAGGGAGTGTAAAATTAATAGCCTAAGGTATTGAAAAATAAGGATTGAATACACCTCCCACAATAGATGAGATTACGAGAAATCAATAGGAACCAATGCTCCCTGAGTGGGCATGTCTTCTACACCCATATTGAGCCTATACTAGTGCTTCATGTATGTTTTGGATGCATCAATATCTTATTTTATTTTAATTATCCATGAAATTTTAGTTATCACTTGGTTAAGAAACTTTTGAATAAGATATCCTCAAGTGAATTTGGGCCCTAGAAAACACCAAAAGACACTCCCCTACTAATCTTTAACACTTACATCCTAGGTTCATCAAAACTCACAAATATTGGTGCAACATGGAAAACAAGGAAAGGAACTTGGATCACAAAGAAATTAACATGATCTTAATTTTTTATTTCAAAATTTCATGGAGTCATGAATTTCCCAATTCCCAAACATCATAAATCACATTCAAAATTTCCCAAAATAATTTATACGAAAAAAAAGGAAATTTCTTCAAACTCCATTGATGAAACCTTAATTTCTAATTTTCATATTTTTTGAAAATTATGAAAAAAATCCCTTTGGCTCTAAATATGAACAACAACCATATTACAAAGTCAATTTCAATTTTTGAGTATTTTGAAAATTTTGGGCATGGAGAAGCACAAAATGGAAATTTAAAAAAAATTAAATTAAAATTCATTTCCACTCTATTTTTTAAAATTTAAACCTATTGGGGAATTCTTGTGATCCCTTAAGGGTGAGCGTGGGATCCAAATGGAGAAACATAAACAAAATTAGAAGAAATGAGATTAATTTGGAGGCACACCAAAAATAATGAAAATATTGTAATGTTTCCAATTTGAAGAGGTGTATATCACACACACACACAATAATGACCTTCAAAACCCAAGTGCTCCAACCCCAAGTCTTCCTAATTCCATTGAGAGCAATTTATCCAAATTTCAAATTTTACATGGAGGGGTCTTTTAAGAGCATTTCTTTCTAAAAATGAGGATTATCCAAATATGCCAAAGTCTTTTCCTTTTTGTTCTAATTTTGACTAGTTTTATTTTTTACTTTATTTATTTTTCCTTATTATTCCTCTAAATTCAATTGAGTCAAATTGAAAATTACACCATAATTTATTGGATCATTTTTTGTATTAATAATAGTTGAGACAATTTATACATCTCTTTGGGACCTATTAGTGCATTTGTGCATCAATTCACTGCTACAACATATACAAGATTATAACGTATACAAGATTATTGTTGTTTCTACCATGTATAAAACTAAATTATATACAAAATTACTCACATTTCTCAGATATGCAAAACTATAACTGTTTCTTATGCAAATCCTGCTAATATTAAACATTATATATATAAAGCAGAGTAACTTTAGCATTCCAAGTTAGAAGTTCTTGCTTTGGCTGAAATCTTCCCATCCCAATTCTCCTTTTAAAATCTCCTCATTGGATCCAAATTCTTCTGTCATCAGATTGTCACCCTCATTCACATGAAGTCTAGCACCATGTGCTTCTTTTACCTTCTTTGATTTTCTAGCTACCACCTCATTGAATATCCTTTTAAATCATCTGAGAGATTTCAAGAAAGTTGTAGAGTCCTCAGGTTGTGGTTCCAAATGTGTATATTTAACCTCTTCTTTGTTCACCTTGACTATCCCATCTCCCAATAACTTCATAAACTTGAAAATTGATAATTCCATTGTCATGGTCACCTGTATAGCAACATTGAAGATAATTAGTCTTTTAGAAGACTCAGTAAGCATCCTCCTACACCTTTTGAATGTATCCTCATTCCTTGCCTTCCAAATGTGCCAAAGAATCTTAATTGACAAGCAATCCCAAAACAATTCACACTCTTTATTTAATTTTTTTCCATTACCAATGAGAATATCTTTCCATTATTTTGCCAATTTTTTTGTTTATTACAAAATAATTTCCAAATTTCCTTCACATAAAAAATAGTCAAAGAATATATGGTTAATTTATTACAAAATTATACATATATTATAAATATAAACATCAACATGATTCATCTTGTGTGGAACTTTTTGTAACAAAATTAGCCATCTAAAATACACCTTCTTAGGCTCTTTAATATTATACCAACTATAATTAAAATAGAATGATATTCTCTATCAGATAGCATAACCTTCCAACACTTATTAACATGTTCAATAAGAGACACATAACTAATTAAAGATTTATAAATTGCTTTGGTTTTGACCCTAGACAACGTTGTTCCATCCCGCCACTTAAGGTCAAGAGTCTGAACATTACCTTCCTTAGAGTTAGAGGGGAAATGCATATCTTTGCAAGTCTCTTGTAAGGTTGAATATGTTCTCCAATTGGAGTGGGGAAGGCTAAATTCACTGCAAAGGGAATCCCAACTCTTTAATTATCCATTGGCTAAAAAATCCTCAAAGGTTTGGATTCCCTTTTGATCCCATCTTTTTGCCAAGAACCCCTGTAGCAGAGCAAGAGGTTTTCCATTATGCTACAAGTTCCACCATATGGATTTATTGATTTGGTGCATTAAGTTTTTGTTATTGGTCACCATGTTGTGGCTATAATCCACTTTATATTTTATTATCTCCCAAGACTTCTAGAGGCTTTCGAAAGCCAAAGAACCAACAGGGGATATTGGATGCTTGTTGATTAGAAGATCACTAAAAGGAAACAATTTCTAGGAATTTGCTTGCTTGGGGACAACAAGTTGAATGTTGTTCCTTACCAAGAATTTTCAAGGCTCATATCCTACTAAAGCCTTGATGATCCATTTTATTCCAAGTGCAATTCCACGAAGCTTCAAATCCTTCAGTCCTATCCTCCCTTGCAACTTATCATGACAACATTACTCCCATTTCATTGCATGCTTCTTCCTTTTTCCCTTCCCATCAGACCACATGTAGTTTCTTAGCTTCTTCTAAAGCTCATTGAATTGATAACTGCTAAAGAACTAGACATAGGCTAAGTAAATGCTATAGGAGGATAAGATCTTTTGACAAACTTGGATCCTTCCTATTAGAGATGGGTATTATTTATTCCACCCATCAATTTTTTATTCTCAAATTTGGATTTAATCTATAACCACATTTCCTTTAGATTAGGGCTGATTGAAAAAGGTATCCCTAGGACCTTACTTGCTTGTGGGGGCCACCCAATTGAAATTCAAACTTCTTGCGCCACTCAGGTGGTGATTTTTTCTACCCAAAAATGATAGACTTATCATTGGAGACCTTTTCTCCAAAGGCTTTGCAAAAGAAATCTAGTTTATGCAACAAGATTTCCATGTTATTTTATTCCAATTACATAAAAATGTAGTGTCATCTATAAACCGGATGTTCAATAGTTCATTCTGATCCAAAAGTTTTAGGCCTCTCATCCTAGGTGAGAGTGGATTATCTCAACAAGTAGTAGACCAAATTCGAGGAAATATGTTCAAATAGGGATGATGCAAGGGTGCATCCTTTCTTAATGGATTTTTCAAGGTTGAAGTCCTTAGAAAGTGAGCCATTCACCTCCACTTGAGAAACCACATGTCCATTAAGACAATGCCAACCATGCTAAAAAACACATTAGGGAAACCAAAGGCTTCAAGAGCTATTCTTAATAAGGACCATTCTAACCTATCATATGCTCTTTTGAAGTCAAGAACGAGCATGGACTAGTTCTTCTTGGAGTTCCTTGACCACTCCATGGCCTCCCACCTTGTAATCAGGTTTTTCTAATATGGATACTGATCAACCTCATGGTAATTACTTTTTCTAGTATCTTATATGGCACATTTAGTAAAGAGATTAGTCTCCAATTTTTTTATCATTATTTTATCCCCCTCTTTTTGGGAAGAAGCTTTATAATATCTTTATTGATACTCTTCACCAAAGATCATCTGTTAATAACTTCCAAGTATACTTGGAATAACTAATGATAGATCCATTCTTCAAAGATTTTATAAAACTCAATAGGTAGTCCATCACTTCCTAGGGATTTATCATTGTTCATAGATTGGATGGATTTTTCAGATTTCTTCTTTGGAAACTCCTTCAACCAACTTTGTTGCATCCTCCTCTGAGATTTTTTTTGGAATAATTTTCTTGACATAGGACCTCGCATTGCAATTGTCCTTATTTCTTCCTTCAGATGAGAAGATATTCTTGAAAAATAGGGAGAATTGATTTCAAATGTCTTCTTGGGTTGTTTGGAGGGCTCCCTCATTCCATATTTGATCAATGTACTCTTTGAAGCCTTTTTCTTTGATGTACCTAAAGAAGAATTTGGTGCACTTGTCACCACAATTCAACCAATTTAACTCGGCTCTCACTTTCAGACCCCAAATTTTATTTACTTGGATTCTTCTTAAGCTATTCTTGGCTAAGTCTAGTTCTTCACATAATCTCTCATTCCTTGGATCCATCTGAACATTAGATTTTGTTGCTAACAATTTTTCTTGCAGTTCATTTTCTAACCTTCTTAGAACTATTCATAGCTCTTTTTTCCCAATGGTTTGGAACAATTTTTTCCATATTTTTACATTATGTTCCCACCTCTCAATGGAACTTAAGTCATTTAGCATCCATTTTTTTATTCCCTTAAGCCTAGTAATGATTTCCTTGCAATTACTATCCTTTAGAATACTCTTGTTAAGGAATCCTTCATTCTTTTTATTCTCCTTAATTTGGCCATTATTTAGGATTATCTTGGCCCTTATAGGGTGATGATCAAAGAGTGTATAAGGGTATACACTCACTTTGTGTACATCACTATTAGGTTCAAAATTGAAGAAGTCTCTATTGGCATAAAATCTGTCAAGTCTATAGTAGATCATTTTACCACCTTTTTTGGCATTACACCATGTATACCAAATTCCTTTGTTATATTTCTTCATCCCTTCTAACTGGTCAAAAAGGTTGAACTTAAACTTCATTATTTTCCAAAAATACCTTTCATTTCATTTTCAATCCATGTCCAACCCCCCAATTATCTTCTCTATGTTCAACCATGTTGAAATCCCCCCCAAAATCCATGGCATATAAGGCAGGTTGGATAGCCATTACCATAGCCCTATACTTTCCTTTTTCTCATTAGAAGCATGGATAAAGTAGTTTACAAATTTGTCCTCTCCCTTGTCTATTGCAATCCATACTACCCTGTTGTAAGGTGAGGTGCCATGGCTTGTTATATGTTGGGTCCAAATCTTGGAGATGAGGATGATAGCTCTCCCTCTTCCCCTTTCACACTTAGCGGTAAAATATGAGGAGTTATTCCATATGAATATTAAATTGGTATCTAGTGTGAACACAATATCTTTAGTTTCTTGAAGAAGTACCACATATTTATGCTTTTCAAGGTTAAGGAACCTTTTGAAAATGTATTTTCTGTTAGGAGAATCAAGTCCCCTAACATTCTAGGACATGCAGTTAAGATTCATTACCATCAAATTTTGGGGAGACATCTTTTCCACTTTTGAAGTGCTCAAAGAACTTTGGTATCCTTTCATCAGTTTCCAAACTTTTTGAGGTAGGCATCTTTATTATCCCACTTTTTAGCTTTCTTTTTTCTTTGGTGATTTGTAGATTCCCCTTGCCTAATGTTATAACTTTTCCATTCTTTCTTGGCCACCTTGGGCGAGAGCGGGGCTTATGAGTTTGAGTAAGTTGCATATTAGTGGTATTATCATTGTCCAAGGACCCAATATCCACAGTTGGTTCTTAGTTGGATTTATGAATTGATTTTGACTTCTTTTCATCCTCATAGTTGACTTTTCCATTTTTGGTTTTACAATCAATATTGTTGCTCTCAGATTTCATGACTAGTTTTATGTTTATATCTAGGACAATCATGTCTCCTAGTTTAGGGGAGGTTACAACATTATTGGGTGGGACTTGATTCTTACAAATATTTCTTCGGGTCTCACCCCTTTTATCTCTATTTTCAGACCCTACCTATCCCCCCCAATAGAGTGTAGCCCTATGGTAGAGATACTATTGTGATAGGGTCTTGTCATGGAGAGTTCCCTAGGTTTGCATTCCAAATTTTCATCTACTGACATACATTGGATAGCCATCATATTTTTATTAATCCACAAGGCCCCACTATAGCCTTGGATCAATGAATTTTGAGGTTGAATACCTCAATTTTACTCATTTTCCTCATCCATCATGGAGAGTTTTAGTTGCCTACTAATACCTTGTAGGTTAATAATTTTCTAATGTCTAGCCTCAATCTCAAAGACGAGGTCCTTCACCAGGGAGGAGACTCTATTGCTCCCATCCACCTTAGCATTATCTACCCTATCTAGACTCTGTTGAATTCCTCAATTGCCATTATCTAAATTGTTTCTCTTTATATAAAAATTAGATTCTTTAGGGCCAATGTGCCTCTTTTTCCAATTTTCATTTTTTTATTCACCTCTATTTTTTTCCTAATATTTTCCATGACAATCTATTGGGCATTCTTTTTTTGATTTACGACCACTACTTTTGTTGAAGGTGGGGGATAGGGATTAGTGGGGGGTTATGAGTTTGCATCTATAGATTCATTTATTGCTCTTATTGAGTACCTAGAGGTATCCCTTAGGTTATCTTCCTCCTCTATGAGAAGGTTAAAAGAATTTGTTTATTCTAATTTATTTGAAACCTTGGGGAAGGCCAGAGATTGTTTTGGTCCTCCCATTATGGGTACCACACTGTTCATTCTTTGTCCTTTTGGGAGGAGATTCCATCTTACCCAATACCCTTATATTCTTCACTCTATTTCAAAATTGAGTTGGGATCCCCATCCTCTCCCTCAAGAGAGGGTAAATTTTCTTCAACAACCATCGATTCTATGCCATTTGCAACAAAATCAAAATGTTCTTTTCCTTGGTCAAGATATTTTCCCTCGCAACACTTTTTCCTACATTATCATCCATTTTGTTGCAAGGTGTGTGCCCTTGGTCTCCTTGTACTGTGCAACACAATACTCAATTTTGTGACATGGCTTAACTACCTCCCGTGGATTCATTAACTTTGACGGTTGGATCAGGCATTAACAGGTCAATATTTTGGTGCAATAACAATCATCTTTCCAAAAATTGGTATCAGAGCCTAGGTCATAGGTTCAAACCCCTTGCTTGCACTCGGGAGAATTTTGCAAGGTGCATGCCCTTAGTCTCCTTATGCTTTGCAACACAATGCTCATGTTTGTGACATGGCTTAACCACCTCCCATGTATTCATTAACTCTGGCGGTTGTATTGAGCAATAACAGGTTGATCTTTTGGTACAATGACAATCATCTTTCCAACACATTCTTGGCTTGGAATTAGGTTTTCTAGGTTTTTTTGTGAACAATAGGGAATTTTTTTTGAATGTTCCCCTCTTTTTTACACAAATAGTAGACATTAATGCCTCCTAAAATTTCCTGTGAGCAAGAAAAATGCACATTTTCACCATTGATGTCTAAGGCATCTAGGATTTCCACCCAGGATTCAAAGGGACTAATGCTTGAGCATCCATGTGGGGAGAGAAGCTTTTGCTTCATCTGCACAACAGTTCCAATGTAGTGAAATAACTTGCACAATAGAATATAATATAAATTATGATGCAAACACTTGATAATAATATGCCACTTTGAGGGGGATACCTCCAATATTCTTCAATATAAACAATACAATACTCAACATGATGATCAAATAAGACTCACAACCTTCTATATATGCCTGTTTATGCCTAGGATATCACCCAGGTCGACTTAGATAACCCTATATAAGCCCTAGGATGACCTAACTAACTAAATAATAATATAATAATGATAATATGACTTAATTAAGAGTTAAGGTATCCACAAGCTGACTACTCATAACCCGATACACACTATAGGGGTAATGGCATACCATTACCCTCCTCTTTACAAAAGCATTGTCGTCAATGCTAACTTTTTTATTTTTCTTCTTCTTCATCTCCTTTTTTACTATTGCTTCTTTTTCAATTGTTGCTTCTTGTTCCTACTCTTGTCTTTCTCTTGTTATTGTTCTTGTTTTTTCTCTTTCTCTTTTTTTTCTTTTGCTTCTTCTTCTACTGCTACTTCTTGTTCTTGTTCTTCTTGTTCCTGCTTTTGTCTTGCTCTTGTTCTTGCTCTTTCTCTTTCTCTTATTCTTATTCTTACTTTTATTTTTTCTCTTTCTCTTTCTCTTGCTCTTTTTCTTGTTCTACCTCTTGTTCCTTTTTCTTTTTCTTCTTTTTTCGCTACTTTTTGTTGTAAAGAGGGTCTAGAAAGATAATTTTGCAATAAATCAAACAAATAAAGTCAAAACACTCCAAATATTTTTTTGTAACTTACCAAGGTCTAGGTCGCACTCTAATAGAAAAATCTCCCAAAAATTAGGTAATTTGCAGCCTTGAGAGCAAATTTTTTGAAAACCTTAATTTCCAAAAAAATCAATTATTTCTATTTCAATTGCTCTAAAAATTGGACTATAGCCTCCTATGATATGTATCATAAAACCCACAAAAAATTAGGAACCAGTTCGCTAATATGTGGGATATATGTGTTTTCCAAATAAATTGGGCAACAACCCTAATTTTGCAATAAATCACTCAATTATGCTCCAATTCTTCTGAAATCTAGACTGTAGCTTCTTATAAATGTCTTTTCAAAATCCCTTTAAAAATTAAAAAAACTCACCAAAATCCAAGAGATATGGATTTCACAAAATGACCTCCAAAATTGAAAAAAAATGCCTTGTCGTAACAGTGCCAAGATCATGCTCTGATACCACTTGTAATGAAATAACTTGCACAATAGAATTATTTCCTTGCTCAATTTAGTAACCTACAAACTCTTAAAGTAGTGGATTTACTAAAGAAAGAAAGATAAAAGTGTTGATAGACTTCCAAGTGTTGAGAGACCTAATCCACTTCTAGGGGGATACCTCCAATATTCTTCAATATAAACACAATACTCAACATGATGATCAAATAAGACTCACAACCTCCTATACATACCTATCTATGCCTAGGATATCACCCAGGCTGACTTAAATAGCCCTATATAAGCCCTATGATGACCTAACTAACTAAATAATAATATAATAATGATAATATGATTTAATTAAGAGTTAAGCTAGCCACAAGCTGACTACTCATAACCTGATACACACTATGGGGGTAAGGGCATAACATCCAATTGGAGATAATAGTTGGAGAATAAACAATAATTATTCAGGGGGAAATTTTCAACGACCACCCACCTAGGGCACAAAAGTGTCAAGATCTCCTCACTAATGGCCTCTGGTGACTAGGCAATGGCATGAAAGGCGCACCCTCCAATGCTCTAGTAGGGTTTCATTAAAACCTTTTCTTTCATTTTGTGTTCTTTTTGAAAATATAAACAAACCTCATCGAATCATTCTACAGAAGGTCATTTTATTCCTAATTTATTTTTGCAAACATTTGAGAACCACCCATCTAGGTATTTCCCAACCAGGATCTTTGAAGTATTGCATCATTTAAATAAATTATTAAATTAAATATATGCAATAATACCTAATAGGGTATTCCCAACCTAATTCATTCAACTTTTTTTCAATTTTACAAAAATAAATCAATAGATAAAATGCAACCTTTTAACTCATCAAACTCTATTTATGACAAAAAATTGTAAATTAAATAATGCATTTACTAGTATTTAACAATAATAACATATTTTGGAATTGACTTTAATTCAAATCTAGGTTAGCACAAGTATCATGTACTTTAATTGAGTACAATCGAATATTACAACAAAAGGACCAATGTGACATCTCCAAAAAGACCACCATTAGGAATAACTTACACTTGCATAATCAAGTGGAGAGGTATCTTATACTTGCACACTCAATTCACATGCCAAGAATACATGTTGCATCTATATGGTAGCCAAAAAAAAGAATAATTATGTAATGAGGTATGCAATCATAAAACATAAAAGAAGAGCATCCAAAATTTCATACAACCATAAACTTTCCCATACACAACGTAAGTCACACTACATAGATTTGTACATATATATGTATATATAAATATCAGCAAAAATAAGCACATATATAGTCCAAACATAACATAGGCATAATGATAATACAAGTATCTCACAATATTACCACATGGTCCTAGTGACAATATAAAATTGGATTTTCTCAAACACCTCAAATCCAAGTAACCAAGTATCAATCCGGTAGTATAAGTCCACAACAAGATTGCCATAATGCAAATTTTAGAGGAATTACAATTAGTTCTATTGTCCAACCCTCTAAGTGGCACATGGATAGCTCATGTAGCTAATCTTAATTGTTTTCAAAGTAGTAATCTACTATACTACCAAAATTATATTGGTTTCACCCATTGAAATAGAAAAGATTGGGAAATCAAGATGACAATGTGCCATGAATAATTTAATGATATTGCATTGAACCATAAACAACTAATAATACACTCATCTATTATAAAAACCTAAAATTTTGGATTCAGATTTATAAAATAATTTAGATGAGTAGCCGAATTTTTATTGATGATTTTACGAGTGCTACTTGAGTCTATCAACACTTTTATCTTTCTTTCTTTAGTAAATCCACTACTTTTAAGAGTTTGTAGGTTACTAAATTGAGCAAGTTCATAGCAAGAAATGATTGGTTGTGTATCTCTAGATTACTCTTTTGTCTCATCGCCTCCATCTAATGTTACACATTCTTTATTAGGACCTTCAATTTAGAATAATTTATTTTTAGATTATTTATGACCTTGATTGTATTTTCTACCAAAATTTGGTGTGCTATGGAAACTATTGTGTGGGAGAACTCCTACCTCTTATTTTTTTAAACTCTTTTTGTCTATTGGACAAAAAAAATTCCTCTACTTACCTTGCCATAAGTATTTCTTGGAACAAAGAATTTAGTTGGAACATATGTACCTCATATTTTAAGTGCTCTTTTAAAACCCATAAAAATAATTACTTTAAAAATTATTCTATAGAATTATCCAATTTTAAAGGTTTAAGGTTTGGAAATATTGAGTATATTCCTTGACCATACCTATTTTATTATATTATTGGTGAACAAGATAAATACTATAAGGGAGATGATTATTTTTGGTTTTAATCAAATATTAACATGGAACTTCTTCCAAATAATCCATGGCTAGGCATTTAACACCAAAGATGGATATGGAAAGTTGTACATATGTCAAGAATCTAACCAATTACAAAAAGACAAAAATTATCAAAATGAGAGAGATATACACTTCACAAAATGATCTCCAAAATTGAAAAAATTACCACATTTTGTAGTCTTCATAGTGCCAAGATCATGCTTTGATACCAATTTTAATGAAATGAATTAAATAATAAATAAATAAAATAAGAAATATTATATGCCAATATTGGCATGGTGTGATGGTTTAAAGGTGGCATTGTTTTTCTTGCCACCAAGGTTCAAAACCCTTTGGGGTGGTATTGTTGAGTGGTTGTATTGAGGATGAGGTCCCCCATTTATGACCTCAATGGTTCATAGCTCCAGGTCAAAATCGTTTACCCCTTGAATAAAAAATAAGAAATATTATAAAAATAATTGATAATAACAAGTTACTTTGAGGGGGAAAACCTCCACATATCTCCAATAAGAACAAAATTTGTAACATGATGATAATAAACTTACCCCTAGCTCCTATATACCTTTTTATTCCTTTTTTACCACCCGAGCCAACTTATATACGTAAATGTAATACCTAGGATGACCTAAACACCTATATATGACTATGATAATTCAATCATGTAAATTAATTAAGAGTAAAGGTAGCCACAATTCAACTATCCATAACCATATGTGTATTATAGAATAAGGGAGTATCATCTTGGGATTGAATAGTTATAAATTTAAAGGTTATATTCTTATTGATTATTGTCAAATAAGTTTATTTAGGAATTTATAGAACTTGAAACAAAATGATATGAATGTTAAAGACTAAATGAAGGAATTATACAAGATTAACATTTCGAATGACCATGTAGAGGATGATTAAGAAAATATTTCAAGGTATGTTCATAAATTATGTATATTTATTTAAAATTATTTTAGTATTGATTAATTTAGATTAATAGAATAATCCTATCAATGTGATTTGAACATGGAAGAGAATATGATAAGGAATAAATATAATGATCCTATAGGAAGAGGATATTCAAAGAATAATTGAGGATAGAATATAAATGAAGGATAGTTAAACATAATCAAAATATAAATACTAGTTGAAACATGATGGGAAGAGGAAATTAATTAAGAGGAATATTTTATTAGGGAAGATGAATAGGTTAAGGATTTACAAAGTTATATTTTATAGGGTCAAGAGTTTGGTCAACATGCATTTAACTATCCAAAAGTCCAAAATAATAGCAGTAGAGTAAATGATGAAATAAATCACATCAACTAAGCGATTGGGGAGAACATTGCTTCACCTAAATACATAGATGAACTAGACAAAAGCGAATCTCTTTTGATGAATAAGGTGTTGGTAAAACTAACCAAGGAAGAGAATGATATAATATAAAGATAATATGTTTACAATTATATGAAAACTTGGAGGAAATTAATATAAATTTATTTTTTATTGTGTAAAATTCATTAAATTTAATGAATTCAAATCTATCTTGATAGGAAGTTTATATATAATGATTTCATAAATACATACACTATTGAGAAGGATAGAAAATATTATTAAGTTTATTCTATTGAAGGACAAAGCCCGGGGATAAATATATATTAGTAATAATATATGATTAATTTTAGTATAATGATTTCTAAGGAAAATAAATAAAGAGAGATACTATTATGATCTCTTTCCTAAACCCAAAAAGATAGATCAAAGGCCAAATAAAATAAATTCCATAAGAAGCGAATGAGTTATTATAGGAGTATGTTGAAACTATTTCAAAAGAGTTGTTGGATGGATTTTCAACCATGACAATAATCAAGTTTACCCAAAAGGTAGCATATAGGATGACACTTCTATAGAATGGAAAGGTAAAGAGGCAAGTCAAAGACCTATTGGATAGGGTCTTATTAAGTGAAGGTTTAGGATCATGTCTTTTACTATTAGTAATATAACCTAATAAGGATGGAGAATGGTGTGCATATTCACCAACCATAAACAAAATAACAATAAAATATAGATTTGTTTTAAAAAAAAAGATAATCTAATAGAATGATTCGATGGGGATGATTATTTTATAATAATTTATTTCAAAAGTGAATATCACCAAATCACGATAATTGAAATGGATGAGTATAAAACAAGATTTAAAACAAAGGATGGATTGTAAGAGTGGCATGTTATATTATTTGGAATAATAAGTGTAGAAAGTGCACTCATGAGGCTAATAAAAAGTTAAATTTATTTCTTAGTAACCTTATGATAGTTTATTTAAATGATATCTTGATATATTGTAAATTTAGAGAGGCACACTTGATTAATATGATGTTGGTTTTACAAATATTGAAGGAAGGGAAGATACTGATAAATTCTGAAAAGTATAATATTATGAAAAGGAAGTTAGTGCACACTTACATTTTGTAATTTTCCAAGCAGGTTTGTGGATTAAATTATGGAATGACCATCACCAAGGAACACATTTTAAGTAAGAGGATTCTATGGTTTGGGTTATTTTATGGAAAGTATCAAAATTTTAATGTTATTTATACACCTATCTTTAAAACAATGAAAGGTGGTAGGAATGAGTTTCGTTAACTATATCTAGTAGAGAATATATCTTAGTTTTCTAAGGAGGTAATAAGGGAACATTTTCAATTCTATCTTTTTCGTATTTTAATAAAGTGTTTAAATTAGATTGATGTAAGTGGGACAAAAGTAGGAGGGGTTTTTAGTCAAGAAAGTAAGAATATTGCATATCTCAAGAAGAGGATAAATGAAGCTAAGAAGAGATATTTAGTCTATGAAAATTATTTTTACATAATTATACAAGAACTTAAGAAATAGGGAAACTATTTGCTAACAAAAGGATTAATTCTATTCATGGATTATTAAGCACTATAATTTATTGAAAACCAAAGTAAATTGAGCCAAAATAATAATATATAGGTTAAATTTATTCAACTTTATTTATTTTTTTAAATCATAGAAGTGGAAGATCCAACAAAATAGTTAATTACTTGAGTAGAAGATTTATTTTCTTAGTGAGAAGAGAATGGAGTTTGTTGGATTTATTTCCTTGATAGAGTTATATGAGGATGAATCAAGTTTTAAAGAATTGAGTGCAATGTATAAGAGACCAATGAACATGGATAAGACACCATGGTTGGATTATTTTATCCAAGATAATTTGTAGCTCAAAGGGTATTAATTATACTTAACTCAAGGTTCAATATAGGATATTGTAGTAAGAGAGAAACATAATGGAGGTCTTGCTAGAAATTTTTGGCTGGACAAAAAATTGATACAATAATGTGAGAATTATTATTAGCAATGGATGAGTGTATATGTGAATAATTTTATATAGAGTTTCATATTTTAATAGTACACCAAAGGGAATAGTTAGAGCTTAGGTTTATAATTTTAAAGGGGAAAAAGTGAGCTTCTTCAAAAGGTTCTCCTAAAACTACCTTAATTATCCTTTTAATACAAAATAATAATGATAATTTTTTTATGAATTAAAATATAGAATATCTATTTATAATAGAATGGTGAAAATATATCTTTACAAAAGAGATTGTAATTTTACTCCTACATAAATTGAAACTAATTCTAGAAGATATAAATTTTGTTTTCAAAAATATGCAAACACTAAAATTTAGTTGGAACACTCATTCACATCCATGCTAATAAAATTTTCTACCCATCCTCAATGCAAAAGAAGAATGGAAAAAAAATTGATGTTAGGTTTTTCTAATAATGTAGGTGTGGGAAGGTGGTGCTTTGGGTTATAGGATGACAAAAGGTTATTGCCAACTATTCTAGAAAAATAATGTGGTTATGTCAGAATTTAGGATCTTAGGATACTAATAATTATAAACAAGATATAAAATAAATAAATGATAATCATACAAGCATAGATTTTACACATTACACAAGATTTACATGGGGAAAAGCCTTTCGAGTAAAAAACCCCATAAAGCATCATTTTATTAAAACATAGTTTACAATAATGGTCTATTATAACATAGATCAAACCTAGGGAATACTTATCCATACTTCCACATGGCCAACATACCTCATGTGCATAGTGATATAGTTCACAATATAATCTCCAAATTCCTCATCTCACAAATAAGAGAGAACCTCCTTAATTATAGGAGGAAGGGTGACATAATATTTGAAAGGGTATTACTCACACTTATTCAATAATCCCCATTCATAAATAATCAATAATCTAATTATTAGAATATAATTATTTCAAATGGGATATGCTTAATAAGCATACAATATATAAGGTTTTATAGCCTTATATTAGAACAATACATAAATGTTATAAGATTATGACCCCTAATAACATTATGTTCTAACACCCCCCCTTGATGTTAATAAGGGCATCACATGCCAATTTTCATAAAAGAAAAAATGAAGTACCCCAATAATGTAGGTCTTCTTTGATAGTGATAAATAGGGACACAAATATATGCCAAAATGAAAGTCATGTATTCCAGACTACATGAAATTAATCTTGTCATAATTTATAATCCTAGCATTTTAAAAATGATGATATATATGAGATCTTATAAATATTTTTATTGGAGATCTCAAGTCTCCTCAAATCAGCCTCACCCCAAGTTCATTACATAGTGCTTGTAGGACTTAATACAATGTGCCCGTAGGACTTAATACAATGCTTTTAAAAGTGAAAGATTTATAGAGAGAAGAACTTTAATATATGCCCATAGGACTTATACATCTAGGATTTAGCCATTAGGTGGTGGAATTGACATGCACATTCCCCCTCAATGGCATCACCTAAGGCCAAGTACTTTATTGAATTTGAAGCATTTAATTCCTATAGGTCTTATATTATCCCTATTAGGTCTTACATCTAGGATTTATCCATGAGGTGGTTTTATGCACATTACCACTCAATGGCTTCACCTAAGGGCAATCACTACATAGAGGGTTTTATAAGTGATAGCTAATATTTCAACATTTTTCTTCTTGCTCATAGCAGTCATTTGCTTGAATAGAACTGGAGAGAATTTTTTATGATAAAATACTTTTTCTTGAATAGAATTGGAGAAAACTTTTTATAATAAAATACTTTAACTTGGGTAGAACTTTTATGATGGAATACTTTCTCTCGAATAAAACTGGAGAGAACTTTTAAAATGGAATATTTTCACTTGAGTGAGGTGCCCATGATTTTCAATGTTCTTTTCTCTCTTTGGAAATGAGATTCTTTGGTAAGAGTAAAATAACTCTAGTTATCATATAGTAAGGTGGTACTTTTATAAGTATCCATTTGAAGCTCTTCCATAAATATTCAAAGCCACATTGATTTTTCAAGAGCTACCTTTTTATTTTGAATTTTGATTAAGAAACCATAGAAGATAGCTTTCTTAAAGATCATTACAACATCCATTTAAGAGCACCTGCACCATTTATTTTGAAGACATAAATTCTAAAATAGAATCACCAATATAACTGTTAGTAATAGAGTAATCAAATTGTTGATTCTTGGTTGAAAAAAAATTAATATGCATTTTTCCTTTTTTAGTAAGCATATAGTATTCCTCATAAATATAAAATAATCAAATGAACATGGAAAAAAATCATGCTACTAATCATATAGTATTGATCCATAAAAAAATTAAGCAACAGGTGAGCCATCCTTTCCAGGCTTTTCTCCTCGGATAGTTTTATTAGGGCAATAGCTACCCATTATAAGTAGGTTCTGTAAACCTAATAAATTTAGAGGATGCCTAAATCCCAATTTATTTTTAGCATAAGTAGGTGTTTATATATATATACCTAAGAAATTTAAAGGATGTACACGAAGATCATACTAATACAAAATGTATCAAATATTTGTAAATAAATTAATTCACAACTAAATGAATTATTTTAAGTGGTGAGGAGATTCATGAACCAAATGAATTACCTCCTTGGGTCGTTTGACAACTAGTTTCTCATTGTGTATATAATTGGGATTTAAGTGACACATGAAAAGAGTACTTGAATGATATGAAATGTATGTTATAGATCTTAAACTTAAAAGAAATAACAAGTAAAATTTAAGAGTGGATTTATGTGATAATCTTGTATTTGGAAACATATTAGTGTACTCACTCTCCTTAAGGATAATTTAATGGTGAAATAGATAATAGTACTTTTACAATTCATCCACATTTTAAAAATGTGATAAATATTGGATAAATAATTGACTTTCATAATCATTTTCCACATTTTCTATTTTTAAGAGAAATCACCTTCTAAGAGAGGAGGACCATATATGAAGATATGTTATCTAGAAACATATTTTCCTATATGAAGGGTGAACATGGAGTTTCACATTCAAAGTCAAGGTCAAATGACAAGCTATTACTAAAATGGAATTTTAAAAGACAAACTCATAAAATAAGAATCTAGAGCACACTTATGATGGGTTAAGATATGTCTCACTATATCTTTTCATTAACCAAATGATATTGAATATGATGTATATCAAAAATTCATTGATTCTTTGATAAAAACTTGAACATTATCCGTTGTACCCAAATTTCATGATTAGTATTTGCTTTCATAATGATATTTTATGTTCCATAAACTACGCATTCATGTTATAAGTTCTCTTAGAAGCAAGAGGTACTAATATTTCTTCATAAATAATGAAGCAAGTCATAAAAGAACTAGATGATATATAATAAAACTATTTTCACATAGTTCTCCTACCAAGATAATAAGCATACTTGATGCTACGGACCGTGTAGTTCCAATTTTATCGGATGTGTCTAAGTTATAAATTAACATCTAGAACTGAGGTGGAAAAATAGCTAAAATTTCTCCAAGATCTGAACCAAGGCATGATGCAAAGAAAAGTTTAAAGGCAGCATAATTTTGTATGAAGCCATTTCCACATTCTGCCTCACATAAGGGAATAATGGAAAAGTGACTAAGAAATACAATAGGGTTTAAAATGTTCAAATTATCATAGAGTGGTGCACAAATAAGATGGCAACACCAACACAAAGTCATGCCAACAAGGTGGAAAACTTCACCTAGAAGTGATCATGTCATGAAAAAGTTCCACTCGTAATCTTTTAAAATCTAACAAAGTGACTCAAAAAACCTACCTTAAAAGAACAAGGAAAATACTTAAGTGATTAGCACTGTGCATTGAGAAAACACCCATGAATAGAATCCCATTTTGATTAGTAGTAGATAATAATTAGATTCAGAAAAAAATGTTATCAAATGCATCTTTAGTGCAAGGTGACCGACTGGAGCTCCACATTTTTTATTAATAGACAACAATCTAGATACTACATTTTTGTTGAGTTACTCATGTTAAAGAGATGAGTTCGGTGGAGGGAAGAGTTCTAACAGGCCGATAAGGATTCAGATCCTACAACACGATAGATTTTTCTGGGGTGAAGGTATTATTTGTTTCTGGTAGTGAGTGCACTATTTGTACGATTCGAACCTTTGATCTCTGCCGTGTTGCTTTGGAAGACACGATGGACAACAACTTTATCTCGTCCACCAACTTTATGTTGTACATCGTGTAATCAAATAAATGAGTTAACAAGTACCAAGATTGCTTATTCCTCTACACTCACTACTATTCCTTTACCGTTCCTCTGACGGTATGAATGATAGAAATGTAGTCGACATTTATGAAAGAAAAGAGATTATGCTCCCCTTTTTTTATTTAAAGTTTGTGCCTTTTCTTATTAGAGTCGTCACTTTTTTTACAACGACCACATATTGAAAGAAGGAATGTGTATTTAAAAATGGAAATAAAAGAATTCTTTCATGAATTATTTGATTTTATAAAAGATTTATATATGATTTATTAAAATAAAAAATATAATTTTGCATGTCTATTTTATTAATTTGAGGATAATAAAGGTCAATGATTGATTTGAAGTTAATGTTGTAATGGAGTGAATTTGCACTCCTTGAAAATTCTTCATTTACACCCCTTATCTTAGAAAAATCAAAGCTAATGATGCTTTTCAAACTCATCCATCTGCTTTCCACCCACTTCGCGGCTATCTGCAGTGTTGGTGGGGGAATTTTTGTCGGGGATGTTAGCGCAACTCATGGACATCTATGCGGCATGCTTCCATCCTGATAGGATTCCCACCTCTGGAATCTACAAAGGTGTTACACTTCTCCATTAGCGATGAAGAGTAATGCCCCTGCACCCTTGACCGACCTCGAATGGCTCTTTTGGGCTTCTACTCACCTTCAAATGTTTATCTTTCTCATTCATTCGAGCTTCTACACGTTTCTTTAATCACACTTGCTGCTACACACTTCATTTCACATCTTCTCCATTGTTGAAGCTCCAAGGTGACACTATGTTGGCTTTTTCTCACATTGTTGGGATAGTAGTGGCACTCACAAGCTTGCGAGCTCGCATATCCCTTCACGTGCTTGAGGGTATCTTGTTTGGGAGGTGATATCCATTTCATTTAGCATCATTATTTGATTTACATAGCATATTTGTTATTAGCATTACATGGCATTGCTTTCTTTTCATATTTTCTTTATCACATTTTCTATATCATGGCTATTCTGGTTGTCTGTGGAGGTGGGAACATTGAAAGGGGGGTTTGACTATAGCAAGCCTCGAAACAACCCCAAAATTTTTCCCTGTTCTACTATGTGTAGGTGCTCGCATTCATGTGGAGCTTGTGGGAGGCTGAACCACTCGTGAGTTGAATTTCTACCACCTTTGCTCTTATCAACTTCTATCTTTTAAATTAAAGTGTTATTCTTGTCATTTCAATAGTTTAGCTCTTTATGCTTTCTGTCATTATATAAAACTTTGTTTATCAGGTAGTTAGTGAGTTTTTGTCAAGTCTTGAATGTCCATCACACTTCCTATTTGTATGGATACAAGTTCCCGACCAAGACGCTAGTGTGCCGCATTGTCGTTCGTCTCTTGCGTTGGGGTCCTCTAGCAGAGAGATGCCTAGGTCACAGTCTTGACTCGGGGATTCACTCACCTAATTCCCTAAACCTCTCGGGTTGGAGGAAGGATAGTGAAAGGTCAATTTCCCTTCCTTTTCACCCTCCTAAAATATTAAACTTACCTAAAAAATCCTTAGCATGAGGTAGATCAGGGTAGCTAATTGTTCTAGACCCTCTCGTGATTTGGGGTCTTGAGCAGTTGGTCCCCCTCCTCTACATTTTGGTGAACACAATGTGAACTGTCCTAGTTTCATTTGGTAGTGTTGAAAGACTCATCTCTCGCATTCTAGGAGTGTTGTGGGTGTGTGTGTTGTAGGGATCCTAGCCTTATAACATGATCTACAACCCCTAGCGGCATAGCTAAGAAGAATCCTTAAGCGTTGCAGAATGAAACATTGAATAGGTCACCGTCTAATTGTTGAACTCTTGGGGGCTTTAGTGAAAGTCCTCTCTAGTGTACATAAGGATGGCTTCCTTTATGCATCTACCCATCCAATCTATGTGGCATGTGAGTGAGTCTCATGATATAACATTTACCTTGTAGGATTTTTTTATGAATGCTAATAGAGAACCATCTCCCTTGTACATCCCCACACATATCAATGGGAACACTATAACTGGTGTTCTCATTGACCCTGCATGCAAGGTTAATGTCATCACAGAGGAGATCATGTTAATTAACTTCTTACATAAGGATGAATATGACGATTCTAGAAGCACCATACATACACATGATGGGATTTTCGTCCCTCCCATCAGTTCTATCACCTTGTCAGTCCTGGTTGGGCCCAAGACTACAAATGTACTCTTTGATATCATCCTGGGGTCCAAATTGTTTAGAATGAAACTAGGCATTCCTTGGCTAGTTTCCTTGAATGCAGTCCCCTCGGTTGTCCACAAGTGCTTGAAGTTCTCTCATGAGGGTGTTGTGCATGTAGTCCATGACATCAGTTACAAATCGATGGTGGCACGCGGAGGCTCCTCACTTGATCACTTCTGGCTTGCCCCTGTCAGTCCACTCCCTCCCAAGATAGACTTATTGTATCGAACTTATGTGAAGTACAAGAATGGGGGCATAACACCAAAAGTGACCTACCCTCCTGCTCTATTTGTAATATTACTTAAATCTTCCATGATAGCGCAAAATAAGGCTACCTCTACTATTTGAAAAAGGGAGGAGGAGAAGTCCGCTCAAGCATCTTTTTCTTCCTCTGTAGTTCCACCTACTACTTCCTCCTGCCCTACTGTGGCACCTTTAACTTTCACCCATATGCGTCTCTTAGGGAGTCTGATGGTGCCCACATGGTGGAAGGCCAAGCGTCAGTTATTCAACCTTCCTATCTTACCCACGATGCCTCATCCCATTGTGTATGGTAAGGGGAAGGGCCCTCATGGAGCATCTTCTGCATCTCAACCTCTACGGCCTCCTATCACAACAACACAATAGGAAATTAGCACTGAATTTTGTGCCAGATTTTAATGTATTTGAGTCCATCGATTGGACTCATCTCACGGCGTAAAAGTTAGCGAAAAAAGGTTTCTTCTTTTCATCGCCAATTTTTGCATTGGATTTAGCACCCACATTAGCACCGAGAATAGCACTGAAAAATAATGTCAGAAATAATGCCTAAATTACTACCCAATTTGGTTTCCAATTTTGCTTCCATGTCTGCTCCCATTTTTGCTTCTAGTTTTGCTCCTACTTTGGTTCCTAGGTTTGCTCCCAGTTTTGCTTCTAGTTTTGCTTCTAGTTTTGCTTCTGGTTTTTCTTCCAGTTTTGCTTCTAGTTTTGCTTTTAAGTTTGCTTCTGGTTGTGCTTCCAATTTTGCTTCTAGTTTTGCTTCCAGTTTTACTTCCAATTTTTCTTCCAAGTTTGCTTCTAGTTTTGCTTCTAGTTTTGCTTCCAGTTTTGCTTCTAGTTTTGCTTCTAGGATTGCTTCCGGTTTTGCTTCTAGTTTTACTTCCGATTTTGCTTCCCATTTTTCTTCTAGTTTTTCTTCCATCTTTGCTTCCAGTTTTGCTTCCAGGTTTGCTTTCGGTTTTGCTTCTAATTTTGCTTCCAAGATTGCTTCTGGTTTTCTTCTAGTTTGGCTTCCATTGTTGCTTCCTTTTTTTCTTCTAAAAATGCTTCTTGTTTTGCTTCAGGTTTGCTTCTGGTTTTGCTACCAATTTTGCTTCCAAGTTTGCTTCTGGTTTGTTTCTAGTTTGGCTTCCATTGTTGCTTCCTTTTTTGCTTCTAAATATGCTTCTTGTTTTGGTTCCATTTATTAATTTAATATATGTTTTATTTCAATTTAATTAGTTAAATATATGATGCCTCTTAAATAACTCATGATTATAGAGTAAGTAATTTAATTATTTAACTCATATGATTAAATAAAAAGATAATTATTATAACATGATCATCATCTATAATTAAACCAAGTGAGTCAAATATCTATAATTTAATTGAATTTGACAACATCCATCCTGAGCAGTAAATTAAAATCATCATACGTAATAAATATCCATCCAAAAATCATCGACCACTTTTAATATATATAAATTGACAAGTCAATATTGATAAGATCATCATCATATATAACTAAAACAAGTGAAAGTCAAATATGCCAGTAGATCAATAACATGTCAAAATGATACATGTCCAACAGTCGACATAAGTCAAAATGATACATGTACAAATGATATAAGTAAAACTGATAAATTATTTAACTCAAATTGATACAAGTCAAGATGATACATGTCCAAATGATATAAGTGAAAATGATAAATGTCAAAATGATACAACTCAATAATATGGTATTGTAGGCCGTGAAAATGATACATATGATAGTAACCATGAAAAGAGGCATCATAATGATTTGTCAACAATGATTCATGATGTAGTCTATATGACCATGAATGTCACTTGGTACTACCAACAAATGCCTCATCATCATCACCACCATTGTGATCATCATCATGATCATCATAATGATATATCAATAATGATCCATGATGTAGTCTATATGATCATGAATGTCGCTGGGTACTACCAGAAACTGCCTCATCATCATCATCATCACCATAGTGATCATGATGATCATGATCATGATCATCGTCATCATCATTGTCATTGGCCTCAGTGTCTTTCGTATCTAGGTCATCATCATCCTTTTCCATGTGATCTGTATCGACAGAACTAATATTTTCTAGATCTATATCATGATGAGGATCATCTTGATCTTCTAGAAGACCTGTGTTCTACAAAAAGAAAACATTTAAAATGAAAAATTATTTATTTCATGCAATAATTTATTTTTCTATTATATATCTAATATTACAACATATGAGATGAAACCATAATCATATTACATCATATCAAAGTGCACATACCATAATAAAATTTCAAAAAAGTTACAACTAATATGTGATTCCAATGATGTAAAACATGCAAAAATTATAATAAATGTTAGTAAAGATCATAGAAAATTTGTTATACAATTTAACTATCAACTATAAATTCTATAACATAACCTTAAGTACCAACCCTTTTCAAAATAATGAGGAGACTATAAGAAGATTGTATTAAGGGGAAGTTGGTACAGGAGATGGACATGGCTCTTCCAAGCCATCTGCTAAGATGGTTTCATATAAAAATTTGGATGATATCCCCGTTTCTAGAGAGCTCATGATCTAGGTTGATATGAAAAATGATGTTGTTCTGGTACCCATATATGACATCATGGTTCCATTTCATGTAACCACCATCAAGAGTGTTACAAACCAACAAGATGGATGGAATTCTTATATAAGGATAATTTTCAATGTTCCAGGTATCGACTTTAATGCCAACTACATGCCAACATTGAAATTCCCTAGCAATATTTATGTTAAGGAAATTTCCTTTAGATCCAAGGATTCAAAGCACACCAATGATGTGGTACAAATGATTAAATCCCATAGACAATCTATAGCAATGAAAGAGTCTGAAAAGGAAGAGAGAGCTACACTGGTGACTTAGGAGAAACTTTAAATTTCAAAAACAAAGGCAATTAGGCTGGCAGACTTGTGGATCATGCCAACATTTGGTGGAAGAGGAAGAAAGATGACTAGAACTCTGGAGGCCCACCATAATGGATTTCAGTATTCAACCATGAGAGAAGAAGAGAGAGCTAATATCATGTACCAAAACATTAAGCATGCATTCTTCCATCCAGTAGAGAAGGAGATGATTACTTTGCTTCATTTTTATTTGCATAACCATATCATGGCATGGGAACCAAGAAGACCAAGGATGTCTAGTTTTATGTGGAGGTAGTGGATGTGGTCCAAAATTTAGGAGGGGCAAGAAGGTCAATGTATGATCCTGATGAAATTGAGGAAGAACAACAAGAGAGGGAAAAGATAAATAATATCATTGCAGAGTTTCAAGGATATTTCAAGTGGGTAAGAGAGCTATGGGAGCAACCTCATCTAAAAGATTTTGAACTAGAGTTTGATGTACCATTTAGAGAGCTTGGTTTTCATGGAGGTCCTTTCAAAGCCTTTGCTTTTATTGTTCCTACAGTAAACTGTTTGGTAGAGCTGGTGGAATTACCTTTCTTAGTAATCACTATTAGTGAGATTGAGATTGTTAATCAATTAGGCGCTAATTTCTTGTAGCAATGAAAGAGTCTGAAAAGTTAGAGAGAGCTACACTAGTGACTTAGGAGAAACTTCAACTTTCAAGAACAAAGGAAATTAGGCTGGCAGACTTGTGGATTAGGCCAACATTTGGTAGAAGAGGAAGAAAGATGACTGGAACTCTGGAGGCCCACCATAATGGATTTCGGTATTCAACCATGAGAGCAGAAGAAAGAGCTGATATCATGTATCAAAAAATTAAGAATGCATTCTTCTAGCCAGCGGAGAAGGAGATGATTACTTTGCTTCACTTTCATTTTCATAACTGTATCATGGTGTGGGAACCAAGAAGACCAAGGATGTCCAGTTTTATGTGGAGGTAATGGATGTGGTCCAAACTTTAGGAGGGGAAAGAAGGTCAATGTATGATCTTGATGAAATTGAGGAAGAATAGCAAGAGAGGGACAGGAAAAATAATATCAATGTAGAGTTTCAAGGATTTGTCAAGCAAGTAAGAGAGCTATGGGAGCAGCCTCATCTAAAATATTTTGAACTAGAGTCTAATGTACCATTTAGAGAGCTTGGTTTTCATGGAGTTCCTTTCAAAGCCTCTACTTTTATTGTTCCTATGGTAAAATGTTTGGTAGAGTTGGTGGAATTACATTTCTTAGTAATCACTATTAGTGAGATTGAGATTGTTAATCAATTAGGTGCTAATTTCCTGTAGCAATGAAAGAGTTTGAAAAGACAGAGAGAGCTACATTGGTGAATTAAGAGAAACTTCAGCTTTCAAAAATAAAGGCAATTGGGCTGGAAGACTTGTGGATCGGGCTAGTATTTGGTGGAAGAGGAAGAAAGATGACTAGAACTCTAGAGGCCCACCATAATGGATTTTAGTATTCAACCATTAGAGTAGAAGAGAGAGATGATATCATGTATTAAAACATTAAGCATGCATTCTTCCAGCCAACAGAGAAGGAGATGATTACTTTGCTTCATTTTCATTTGCATAACCATATCATGGCATGGGAACCAAGAAGACCAAGGATGTCCAATTTTATGTGGATGAAATGGATGTGGTCCAAACTTTAGGAGGGGAAAGAAGGTTAATGTATGATCCTGATGAAATTGAGGAAGAATAACAAGAGAGGAACATGAAAAATAATACCAATGCAAATTTTCAAGGATTTGTCAAGTGAGTAAGAGAGCTATGGGAGTAGCCTCATCTAAAATATTTTGAACTAGAGTTTGATGTACCATTTAAAGAGCTTGGTTTTCATGGAGTTCCTTTCAAAGCCTCTTCTTTTATTGTTCCTACAGTAAATTGTTTGGTAGAGTTGGTGGAATTACCTTTCTTAGTAATCACTATTAGTGAGATTGAGATTGTTAACCTTGAGAGAGTAGGAATTGGGAAAAAGGAATTTGATATGGCTATTGTTTTCAAAGACTTCAAGCGGGATGTACTCCACATTGAAGCCATTCCTCAATCTTCATTTGATGGCATCAAGGAATGGATGAACTCCATGGATATAAAGTATTATGAAAGCAAAATGAACTTGAACTGGCAACTAATTTTGAAAACTATTACTGATGATCCAAATAAATTTATTGAAGATGGTGGTTGGGAATTTTTGAATATGGAAGCCAGAGATTCTAATTCTAATAATTTAGAAGAGTCAAATCGAGGATTTGAACCCTTTGATGTAGAAGAGGAATTAGAATCAAATTAGGAAGGTTCAGAAGATGAATCTCTTGTGGAGTTAGATGAGGAAAAAGAAGAAGAATATTCTGAAGGGGAGAAAGGTAAAACATGGGATGAATTAGAAGCCGAACCTAGAAATGCAGCTAAGGAAAAAGGAGACGAGTTTGACAGTGAAGAGGAAAGGTGGCGACAAAAGGTAAAAGCTACAAGGAAGTCTCGGGCACTTAATATTAGATATTCAAGAGCAATGCTTGCCAAGAGGCATAAATTCAAATGAATTGAGTTCGTCTACATCCTTCTACTATTTATTCATGCACATAAATGGTTCAACTGTTTATGCAAATGATGCATATATGTTAACTTGATCAGTGTTGTTACTTTGGTAGTTTGACTTCTATGGCAACTAGCCATTAGGCTAGATTATGTGCGGGAGCACGTTTGTGTTTTTAGTTAGCTTTTTGGATAGCTCTACTTGGCGTTAAGGACATTCCATTTATCTTTTGAAAGTTAAGAAGTCTAGTATTATACGCTTCTCTATGTTGATTAGATTAGGTTGTAGGTTTTTTACTACTGATTTCTTTATTTATGAATTTTTTTAACTTGAAAGACAGGAATTTACTGCCTTTTTTAAAAATTAGATGGACAAATTAAGTGGCTGGTTAGCTACACCAAGTGATGTAGACTACAAGGATGTGTTAGATCTATAGGATGCCTACCAAGATGCATCAAAATATTCTTACATGTTAAAATAATGGCATCATCGTGAGGAAGGAGGGCAAAGATGCATGTGGATCACTTAGTAGAATGACAACATGAATTCAAGGAAGCACTCCTTGAGATACCATGTTTGAGAGAAAAGAAGATAAATCAAATCAACATGGGACTAAGTTACTCAAATGATACAAATCATAAATTAAATGAGGACACAAGTAAGAGATATTAAAAGACAATGGTCATTAATTAAAAGATGCGATGAAAATAAGGTATGAATGCCACCCACTACCCTTTAAGGCAAACAATATTTTTTTCCTCAACATGAAATAATAGGAAAATTGAGTGGGATCTAGGGCCAACATAGAAGCACTTTTGAACTCATCCTATACATCAATAAACAACTCAACACAAAAAATGCAAATTGACATATTAACACAAGAATATCCAACTAAGTTATTGAAAGCCAACTATTGATACCTCGTTCTCCATCCAGATTAAAAAATCGGCCCACTTTTTTCTTTGTAACTTTTCCTTTTCAAATTTCTTTGGATGTCGGCCATATTTCTACTCCTATCAAAACATGGCACATGGACTAGTTAAACAAATTAATATGCAATCATTTACTTTTTCCTAGGAAATTAAAAAAATATATCATTTAACATATTAAATATAATTACAAATTTATAGATCAAGGCCTGTAAACCTTTCTGGCCATTGTGATGCATGGCACAAAGTTTTTGAAGCCTAGCCTTGGAGGCCTTGTCCTGAAACATATACTAATTGAATTTAACTGTGCACAAATAAAATTTAAGTCATTTAAAATTTTTTATATAATCTTATGAGCAAATTCAAATACTTGCATACTCTCCTCATTGGACTTCCTCCGTGCATTAGACTTCTCATATGCTTTTACAAGCTCTTTCCATACTTTGGCACTTACATCAATTGGCCTTTTTTTGGGCCTTAGCTCGAGAGGGATTTTTTTTATCTTCTTTGTTTGGTTGCACCGAAATCTCTTGCAATTTTGAGACATTCGTAGCTTTACCTTCTTCACAGACCAACCTATGCCAAATTTAGTCTCCATGTCATTGATAACTGCTTTTTGTAGGTGTATGGGTATCTTTGAGAATGGAAAATGTAGATGGTCTTTGAACCGTTGAAGGAATGATTCCTTTAACCTATTGACAAACCCTTTTCCAACATCTGTCATTTAGACTTCCCCTAAAACCACATCATATTCTATCTTGGTATTGTAGCTACCAATGCAAGATGAAAAATTGGCATGGTGGAAGAAGTCTGTGTCCTAGGAGTGGGTGGGATAGTGGAAGCCTTTGCTCCATGTTCTACACTCCTAGAGTTTACTATTATTGATTTCCTCTTGGATATTTTGCTCGATCTAGGATTGCTTGGGGAATCAATTGATTCCCTTTGACACGGTTGATTTGGTTGCAATGTTTGAGGGGCTTCACTAGATCAATGTTCTATGTATCTAGCAAGCATTGTCCAGTGCACATCATCCAAATTGTTCACTCCCTCTGCCCCTACTATGGAAGCCAATGCCTCTTTATCTTTGTCAGTCACATGTCCCTATATACATATATAAAATAAATTTCTTCTTTTAAATTTAAAAATAGAAAACTAAAAACTAAAAATGAAAGAAACAATGGAAACATTTATAAATCTATAAATTGACAATGAATTACCTCATTGTGGCCAAAGTCTGATCCCTTTGTTCTCTTCCCTCTATTGCTTGAAATTTTGAGGGAACCTAGGGAAAATTATTTTCATCCAGTCTATGGAGGTAAACAAAGTACACACTATCAGGTATGAATTTTTTTGTCCAGTTTGTGGTATGAAAGTTTTACCTTGAATGACTCTCTTTCTATATTTAAACACCTATGAATCAATTTCTTGTGCACCTGTATAGAATATAAATATATTTGAAAGGATATAAATATATGCAAAATGAAACAAATGTATTGTAAAAAAATCAACGCTTGCACACCTGTATATAATGGTAATATTTGGGGGATAAAAAGGGCACAAAGTGTGGTTTTATTGAGAGTTAACACAAATAGGTCCCATGCTCGAGTCACATCTATTGATTAGAAAGAAAATGAAAGTGTGCACACAATCAATTAGAAACCTTGAGCTCATTGTTCTATAAAAGAATAAGTGAAAATTAGTAATAGCTAATTTAAGCCTGAAGGTCTCACAAATTTGAGGAAATGATCTATTATTCAATTATCGTCTCAAAAGCCCTATCTCCTCATATTGTCTCGACCAACCTCTGTTCCCATGAGACTTGTATTGAAAGCACTCAGCTACTTTTTTAGGAAGGAAGTGAGAAAGTTGTCTTTAGAGAAAGGTATGGAAGGAAGGTCTGAGAAATCAAACTGGAAACCAAAAGCTTGGGATGGGAATGATAAGCGAACTAGGGCATTGGGGTTGTTGGTGTAATTAAATGTGTTGTACCTTGTCCTAGGTCATAATTACACCTTAGTTAAGTTTACTTAGGGACCACATAGGAGGTACTTGGAGAATTTCCACTTTTGGTGGACTTGACATGTCATTACTTTATCACTTCCACCTTTTGTGGACACATCATGTGATTATCTCTCCACCTTTTGTGGGTGATCCACCTTTTGTGGTGATTATCACATTATCTCTCCATCTTAGGTGGAGTGATAGATTTTCATAGTTGTCTCATGTCATAATATTACAAAACTTGTCATAATCTTATGCCCTTCTATGTTCTCACCTTGGCTATATAACCAAGGGGTCTCTCTCATTGTAAATCAATCAAATCATCTCATATCATTGACATTGAATATAGTCTATTCTTGTCATATTCTCTCTCTCTTTTTGTGCTTTCCATTTGGTCCATAGATCTTGGCAGCCATAGCCAATTCTAACATGGTATCAGAGCGGTTTGGGTGCCATTGGAGAGTCTTTTTCTGAAGAGAGATTCTAGATCTAAGGAGGTTCCATTTTTGGCTCTTTGTTGTAGGTTCATATCAGAGTTTGTTGGTGCAAATCTAAGCTCACCATTGTATCCAGAAGGTTCAAGAAAGTCAAAATTTCCTTTTGTTTTGTCCAAATCAAAGATACGAGGCCAAATCTAGGAGGGTTTGAAGCTGAAGAGTGGTTGCTAGATCCAGAAGGTAGCTGCATTTTTGGAGCATTTTGGGTCAAATCCAACCCTGCCATCGCATCTAGAAGGGCCAAAAACCCTAAGATCGATTGTCAATTCGTCCAAATCGGAGCAGTTGTCTGGTGAGGCAAATTTTTTTTGCCCATAGAGCCATACTACCCCAAGTC
Source organism: Sequoia sempervirens (assembly GCA_007258455.2). Taxonomy (NCBI): domain Eukaryota; kingdom Viridiplantae; phylum Streptophyta; class Pinopsida; order Cupressales; family Cupressaceae; genus Sequoia; species Sequoia sempervirens. The sequence goes on along the minus strand of VDFB02252616.1, from coordinate 363,097 downwards.
GTCATTAATATCAACAAATTTGCATATTCTCACAGGTATTGCTGCTTCGTCCTTATTTTGGGAACTTCAGGAGCTCATATCTTGCTCCTACGGTAACATTTTTGGGTGCAATTTGTTTTGAAAGTGCATGATTTTTCATGTACTTCTCAATGGTATGATCAGATTGATCTCATTTTGTTCCAAAAATTGTACTTGATACTATGGCCTATTTTGGCATTTGTAAGCACTAAGATCAAGTCTAGTTTGCTATTTTTGGCATCTAGCAACTGTAAGCGCACTAAATATAAAGTGCCAAATCAGATATTGCTTGGGGGGTTTCTTGATTGAGTGATTTGGGGGGGGGGTCTCTTGGTGCATTGCTTTGATCTGTTTGATTTTGTTCTCTCATTTTCATGGATCATTCTAAGGTTCCTTTGATCACATCATATAATTATTCAACATGGCATCAAAATGCATGGAATATTCTAATGATAGAAGGTCACTCTCTATATGTTGAAAATAAGGTACCTGAACCTACTGATGCTGAGAAAAAGTTAAAATGGATGATCAAACATGCCAAAGCTCTTGGGTGTCTTCGTAGACTAGTTTCTCAAGATTTGTTGTTCCAAATTGAATCATGTAAAAATTCTCATGAAGCTTGGGAAAAATTGAAAACATTGTATGGTACTACAGATGAAGTAAGAGGCTATCAAATTGATAATGATTTGATGAATCTTGATCCTAAGAACTTTGACAACATCCAGGACTACATCACTAAGGTTAATGATCTAAGCTCAAGCAATGTAAAGCATGTGGAATTGATAAGGACACCCAATTGGTGTACAATACAATGAACAAACTTGGTCCTGATTATGCTTCTTTTGTTTGTAGATTTCATACTCATAGATTGACTATGGGTTCTGCATATACTACACCTTCATTTGCATCATTTTCTGAGATGTTGATACATGAGCAAAAAAAGCTTATCTCAATGGATCTCATCAAGAATTTTAAATCTCAGGTATTGTTGGTTAGTTAGGTGAAATAATCAGAATCAGATAAGAAATAAAAGAAAGCAAAGAATAATCAACATTCAGATCAAGTAAATCCACATTCAGATCAATCAAAGAAAAAATCTTCTTCAAAAGGAGAATCATCTAAGAAGGAGAGGCCTTTTTGTGCATATTGCAAGAAGGATGGACATGAAGAACACTATTGTTATAAGAAGGATATTGATGAGTTGAAAAATATTCTCAAAAAGAATCACATTGATTTTCCTTCTAGAATGTTTGAATCTTCTTCTCCTTCTACTTCAAAACAGTCTAAAAAGGACAAAGGTCAAACATCTACATCAGGATATAAAGGTCAAGCTCTTTGTGCTCTTTTAGGTCCAGGATCAGGGATATGACTTCTAGATTCAGGAGCATCTCATCATATGGAATCTTCACAAACTATCTTCTCTTCATTTCAGCCTTGTTCTATGTCTCCTATCTTGATGGGAAACAATACATACATGAGTGTAATAGGGAAGGGATCTATTAGCATTTGGGAGAACACTTTCCAGGATGTTTTGTGTGTTCCTCATTTGACAAATAATCTGCTTTCCATATATCATATTACACATGGTGGAGATGGGAGAACTATGGAGTTCACACCTAATTTGGTCATTATTTGAGATTTGGAGAGTCGAGAGATCATTGCTACTGGGGTGGTTGATAATTCATCTCAGTTGTACACCTTTGTACAGTTTTCTTCTGATGGTGACATTGTTCCTTCGACTGTTGATCACATACACCATGATTTAGAGGAGACATTTGGCTTCTTGAACTTGGGAATTCTCACATCAGACCCAGTTCTTGAGCCATGCATCTCATCTCCTCCATCTACTATTGTATTTGATGATGCTTGTGTTGCTACAGTTTTGGCTCCTAGTGATTCAGTGCAGTAGGGCATACATAGTCTTCCAGATATGGCTACTTTGGATGATTTCCTAATAGGTATTTTAGACTTATTTGTGGAGTCTCATCTTGCAGATTTGAAGGACACCATTAATAGCATTCATCTTCTCTTTGATGAAGATGCACCTTCTTTAGTTGTTGTGAGGGAACACCTTGACCCTCTTTTCATTCTCTACATGACCATTCTTCATATATTGGTGTGAGTGTGGATTCTTTTGGAAAACATTTGGAGGAGGTTTCTTTGTCTTCAGAGGGGATATATTTGTCTTTGGATTATGTTCTACATCATTCTCTACTAGATGTTGGATTGTCATCCTCAACAATGTGGCCTAGAATGCCTGTTTGGAGTGTGTCAGCTTTTGGCATCGACATGGAAAAACTTGAGCATGCTTCAGAGAAACCATCATACATCATCCATATTCATGATATCCTGCATACATCCATGGTTTTGTTTCTTCCTAAGGGGAGGAACATTGTTCGACGAGATTGGATCATCTTCAACATTCAATGTCGAGCTTCTACCATTATTGCAGGAGACTCAACATTGAGGGGGGGCTACCTTGTCTCTCTTCTACTTCTCTCTTATGGGGGGTCTTTTTCCTCACATGGGGTTTTTACCTTCTCATTCTTCATTGAGAGAATTTCACTTTTTGTATTTCATCTCTCTTTTGGGGAGGAGTTTTGTCCCACTGGGTTTTCTCCTTTTCTCTAGTTGTGAGAGATTGCATTGTATGTACATGGGTACCTAACATGGCCTAGTAGCCGAGACCCATCTTTGCATCTTTGTGTCATTTGCATAATAATTTTCCACTCCCTAAGTTGCACTTAAGGGGGGGTGTTGGTGTAATTAAATGTGTTGTACCTTGTCCTATGTCATAATTACACCTTAGTTAAGTTTACTTATGGACCACATAGGAGGTACTTGGAGAATTTCCACTTTTGGTGGACTTGACATGCCATTACTTTATCACTTCCACCTTTTGTGGTGATTATCACATTATCTCTCCATCTTAGGTGGAGTGATAGCTTTTCATAGTTGTCTCATGTCATAAGATTACGACACTTGTCATAATCTTATGCCCTTCTATGTTCTCACCTTGGCTATATAACCAAGGGGTCTCTCTCATTGTAAATCAATCAAATCATCTCATTTCATTGACATTGAATACAGTCTATTCTTGTCATATTCTCTCTCTCTTTTTTTGTGCTTTCCATTTGGTCCATAGATCTTGGCAGCCATAGCCAATTCTAACAGGGGTTTCAAAAATACATTCACTGCTCTCGGATGCAGAGGAAATAATGCAATGTCTACAATTTTACCCTTCTCCTTTGCAACCACATGAGAATTGAATGATTTGTGTGTAAACAAAACAATATTCACAACCCTTTCTTCACAATCCTCTCCATTTAATAAAAAAAAAATTGTAGGAATGAAAAAAAAAATTTGTAACCTTAACTATGGTGTCGCAAACTAAATCAAATTTCTGATCTACTTTCTTGTAGCCCTCCTTTGCGCCATTTTTCCCTTTTTTCTCCTCTCTTCCTTCGAGTGGCTTTTTTCTCCTGTCATCTCTACCTTGACGCGAGAAGTTTTAAATTTTTGTTCTTGATTCAATAGTTGGTGCTATAGTCAGCATAATTAAGACCGACTTTAGCACCGACTTTTAGCCCTAAATGTAATTTGTTTGGGGTGCAAAAGGTGGCACAAAGTGTGCCTAATTTAGTGCCTAGCAGTGCAAACTGATGTATTTTGCTTGGAAGTTGATAAATAAATTGATCCTAAATTGACTTCATCTTCATATGTTCCAAGGGAGCAATCATGGTTCCCTATTTTATCTATTCCTTATCCCATATCAATTTTGTGGGTGCAAAACTAATAGAGGTTAGAAATTTGTGAACTCAAAAATGACCTCTATACAACTAGATGAGTCAGCTAAAGTGTGAAATATATGTCTAAAGCGAGGTTTTGTGTTGGATAGCATATTCGTTGAAATGATATAATTAGTGTACTAAACATTATTTACTATGTTGTGCATTATAGGGGTGAGACGAGACCATGGCAACAGATCGTGTCGTGTCAAATGAGGACACAACGGCTGAAGCGGGACATCAGGTACTCAAATTTTGACTTAGGAAAAATGATCTGATGGAATTTTGTGATATGTCCATCTTTTTTCACAGTTGTATTGAAATTTATAATGTATTATCCAATTTTGACATGTAAATTAATGCATGTTGTTGATTATTTTAGATGGAGATTGGAGCAAATGCAAAGCTTGAGCGTTCAACTAGCAAAAGAGGAAGATATGTACGTGGACGTGGACCTAAAACTATTAAATCACGTAGATGATAGTGGGTGGAAGAGGATATGACAATGGATCTTCCAGACACAACAAATGATTGCACTAAACAAGAGGTTGGTTAGGACTATAGTACATGGGATGAATACTTTGAGAAAATTGTTGTTTGTGGATGTTCTGTATGTCGTAGAAAGAAAAAATTCAAATGAGAAATTGTACAAAGACATTACATATATGATGAGCTTCCAGTTGGTAGTATGCCTCCTACAATCAATTCAAATCCAATAGGAATTGTGGTAAGGAATTTTCCAATTTGATATAAATAACATGTATACTTCATTTAAACATTGTTTTATATTATTTAAATATCTAATTTTTTTCTCAATGGATACTTGCAGGATAAAGTTCTTGGTTTAAAGTTTCCTAGATCACTGACTTCTAGCCTAGAGGGAAATGATCATTTATCTGATGATACATCTAACAAAAATCTGTGCTAATATACTAGCTCAAAAGATGAGGAAATGATGAAAACATGTCATAGAACAAGAACCGGTTTAAAGATGCATAATTTGCTTAAAGACAGGGGGAAGGTGGACTACATACCCTATGAGAATGAATGTGATGGAGATGATGACTTGCCCCTGAGTTTGAGATAAATTTACAAAGAGGCATTTGATCGTTGACTATATTGTGCTTGGCCTAGTGATCAACAACTACCTAGAGTGTATGCGGTGTTTCAATTTTGGGGATATAGCTACATGATACGACCCTCCAATATTCATGGAGTGAATCTAGGACTCTTTATTGTCCAAAATTTACATGTGGGATCTAAACATAGAAAAAATTCAGAACAAACCACTAGGAGATTAATGCCATAGTATGGTCCATCATATTATAGTCGTGAATGGAGAAGGCTAGCAGAATATAAGCCTAGCATGTTAGCATATGGTCTAAATTCAAATATGTATACACATTGTCTCCAATTGGAAAGTGGAAAATAAATTAATGGAGGTCATCTTATGTATATAGATGGACGTGCATACACACACAAAAATATTGCAGGATTTATAAATAGTAGTAAGGGAAGGGACTCTAATGTAAGACTGAATTGTCAATTTGTTGAGGTTATAAATGATAAAGATGGATATATGGAAAGAGAGGCTGATAGATTGATAATGGTTGAGGCTATTAAGGACCTTACCATTGGGGATGAGTTATTGATTGATTACCCCTTCTTAAAACACACTCCTGCACGAAAGAAAATGGAAGAACAAGGTCTCCCTAAGGATGTTCTTGAGGGAAATAAACCAAAGAATAATAAATGAGTGTGGACTGATGTTTTATAAACTATGTTGGAAAAAGTGTGTTTTATTTAAATTATTGTATAAAAAAGGTAGTCTATAAAATAGTGTTCCATTATTCAATTGATGTATATATGTTCATACAATTTTTATTTTTATTTTTTAAGCCATATTTGATTATATTTATTTGAAATTGATACATTTATGATTTATCCAATTGTTGGAAAACATTAAATAATGCTTGTATTTGTTGATAGGTAGAAGATGTTGATGAAACATATACTTATACCCATGATCCAGCTGGGTTATTAAGATTTGGATGGGATGATCCAAACCATCCTTTAAACAATATCAGGGCGAAAAGAGAAAGTTTGAAGAGAATACTACTACCTGAGAAATTTGAAGAGTTGATGAGATCTGCATACACTAATGACATGCCACCTAGCCTTAATAATGATGATCATGATAGTGAAAATGCAGTGCATTAAGAAGGATTGAATGAAATGCTTACAGGTTTCTTTGGACATGGAAACAATGATGACAATAATGATAATTTGGTTGACAATAATGACGATAGTAGGGGTAACTACCACCAACGTAATGTTGATGATAACAACCTGAAAGACTCCATGAAGCAAGCAACGAAGACACCCATGTTAAAATCGGGTGCAAGTAGAACCTCAAAACTGGCATGCACATTAATATTATAGAAATCAAGTCACTATTTGGTTGGTTAGACAAAGGATTCACTGCCCTACTGAAGTGAGTTGAAATCTATTTCTTACTTTGCATTGTCAATTGGTGTACAAAATTTTCAAACATTCATCGACTTTGTTTATATTTCTTTAAGGGGTTTAAAAACCATATATTGTATATAAATAGTCCTAGTATAGATTGACATATCAAACATGTTCATCATAAGTCAAACATTCAATTGATTTAATCTCTGGCAATCTTACAGGGCACTAAAAACTAAAATATTCCCTGAAGAGAATGTGTTGCCATCATCTTGCAGAGAGGCACATTTGTTGTTGGTTGAGTTGGGGATTGAATATAAGAAAATTCATTCATGTAAAAATGATTTCATTTTATACAAAGATGAATATCAAAACAAGGTAGAATGCCCTATATGCAAAGAGAAGAGATATCGTAGAAATGTACAAGGTCCTACAGTTCCAAAGAAGGTTTTACGTCACATGCCAATTATACCTAGACTTCAATGAATGTTTTGTTGCAAGTCACTTGCATAATTCATGGATTGGCATGCAAAGAACAGGAGTAAAGATGGATTCATGTGAATTCCAGCCGACTCCAAAGCAATGAAACACATAGAGGAAAAATGGCCAAGAAAATTCAAAGATGAAACTCGTAGTATTAGGTTTGGTCTTGCAATTGATGGAGTGTGTCCATTCTCTTTCCTGAGCTCAAATTATAGTGTTTGGCCAGTCAAATTAATAGTACAAAATATTCCTCCATGGATGAGTGTTAGAAAGGAGCACCTTATGCTGACTCATTGTTCCAGGAAAACATCAAGTTAAAAACATGGATGTTTATCTTGCGCCTTTTATTGATGAGATGCAACTGCTATGGAAAGGCATAAGAATGTATGACATACCACATCCTCCATCAAATAGGTCCTTCATGTTGTATGGTGTGCTATGTTGGACTATTCATGATTTCCTAGGACTTGGTGTTTGTTTTGGTAAGATAAAATATTTACGTATTTACACTCATAATTTATTTTCATCCCAACTTTCATACTTAGTTTTATACTATTTTTTTGATGTTATTAACATTACTTATTGAATTGCAGGGCTTCAAACAAAGGGGATATTTGCATGTCCAAGATGTGCAGAACAATTTCAAGGGTGATATTCTAAAGATCTACATAAATTTATTTACGCAAACAACATGGTTTCTCTACCACTAGATCATAAGTTTAGAAATTTACTAAAGAATCAATTTGATGGAAAAGTTGAAAATAGAGGCCCTCCCATGATTATGGGTTCAGGTGATTGGATTGAAAAGTATGAAGATGCTAAATTGAGAGCTTGGGAGGATTTTTTTGATTAGGGTGATTCAATTGAAGAACTAGAACAAGTTGTAGTTAATATGCTAGAAAGAATGGAAAGAAAATCCATATTTTATGAGCTCCCTTACTGGAAGGATCTATTAATATCTCACCTATTAGATCCTATGCACATCTTAAAAAATGTCCTAGATTCTATATTTCAACATATATTAGGAAAAGAGGACACCTTGCCTTTGAGGAGAGATATTGCTCTTTCGCATACCAAATTTGATAGAAAACATTTGTGGCCAAATAGGGAAAATAAAACATATGCAGAAGCTCCATGGATTTTGAAAAAAAGAGAGCTAGAGCAACTAAAAAATTTCATCCATTCAATAAGGACACCTACTGGCTATGGGTCATCATTGCCTAAAGATTTTACAGTTGAGGGACATATCACATGATTTAGAACACAAGATTTTCATAATTTTATGAAGGTATTAGATATCATCATTTAACATTTACTGGTAACATTGATTAAGTACCAAATATATTTTGATATTTTATTGTGTGAGAAAAAAATACTAATGACCTTTTCATAAATGTGTTTGATAACATATCATACCATTGGCAATTAGGGGGGATTCCTGTCTTACAATTGACTTAAGGAATGCCATAGGTCGATTGTTAGCATTTACAAGGTATGTAGTTATATGAAATGTTCATGTGTGAGAGACATAGAGTTATTATATTACATTTTAATTTTTGACTAAAGGTTCATACTAATTTACTATTCTTATATTAGGTGGGTGACCTCCAAGGAGATCCACGAATGTGAAGTGAGAAAGTGGAAGAAGGAAATTGCAGAAATTGTATGTGTATTTGAGAAGGAGCTCCCTACAAGTTTCATGGACCTACAAGTCCATTTACTTATACACCTAGTCAATGAAATTGAATTGGTGGGTGTTGTATCAACGAGGTGGATGTTTTTCTTTGAGAGGTATATGAAAACTCTAAAAAGATATGTCAGAAAAAAGACACATCCAAAGGGTTGCATGAATGAAGGGTATGTATTGAATGAAGCATTTTTCTTCTTGTGTGAATTCCTTGGTAAGGATTTTGAATATGGTCCATGCGTTAGGGATGAAGAAAGAGCATCTGATATTATTGATGGAGAAAAACCACAATCTAATGATGTTCAAGAAGAAATTAGTAAGTAAATTCATGATTAGTGTGGTTTTTTTTCTTGCAATCATTAATTTACTCTGTAATTTATTTGTCAAATTAACAACATGAAATTTTGAGTTTGAAATAAACATGTTGACATGTAATAGGTGTAGATGAAAGTGCAACACTTGACAAGTTCATTTTGTACCACATGGAATTTATGAACAAATGGATTGATCTGTATGATAAAAAGAGAGAAGAAGTGTTAGAAGCAAGGAGACAGTTTAGGAGACTGAACCCAAGGAATACTCCACTTCCCACTGATCTGCTTGGAGAATGAGGAAAAGATTGCACACTAGAATGGGTTACTAAAAAAATTCAGAATCAAATAGAAGATGCAAGTATAGATTCAAACATAACAGAAGATGAAATCAACATGTCTAGAGGATGTGAAAGAAAGGTACAATTGGAATTTTACAAAATGTCATTTCCTTACAGTTTTGACACTATTAACTATTTTAATATTCATCATTATATTTGTTTTCACTGAAATAACTGGTCTTTCATAGGTGAGGAAATATCCAGCAATGTGGGCATATGGTCGACATTATCATGTAGAAAGTGTAGATGTAAAGAGATGATCCTTCAATTGTGGCATCATGGTTGACTTCAAGCAATCCAATCGATCAAGCTCAAAAGATAAGAATATAATTGAATGGAATCTACAATAAGTTGGGAAAATACAATAAATTATTGAGTTGGATTACCGCTCTTTTAATTGTTGTATTTTTAAGTGTAGATGGTATGAAGAATTTGAGAGGACACAAAGATATGATACCCATAGTGGATTTTTTTCTATAGATTCCTCATGCTTCCTACTGTAGGATAAGGAGCCTTATGTTCTACCAATTCACTGTGAGTAGGTATTTCTTTAAATTAAACAAGAAGTGGTAGTGATCATTAATCTATTAATTCATTGTTTATTACGAATATATACATGTGTTTATTAATAAATAAAATTGTTATAACATATGTCTAATATATGTATTTCGTTCATGTGCAGGTATTTTTCTATGAAGATATTTTGGATCTGAAATGGATTTTTTTCATACATTATGATCCAAGATTAAGGCATGTATTTGACGAAATATTAGTGGATACTAAGCAAAACAATGATGGCAAACAAAATGAGAGAGGGATTAGGGAACATCAAAGAAATTGACATCCATGATGATGTTGAAGATGGTTATGTTTAGGCACAAGAAGACAACAATCCAGAGTTAGATGATGTTATGGAAGACAACAATATGGATGGTATAGAAAATGATGATCCAAATACATCTGGGAACAATATAGATGGTCTACAGTCAAATTTCAATGATGATGAAGATGATGTAGGTCAAAATGAGGATGATGATAATATGAAATACTTGAAAGAACATATGAACATTGACAATGATACACTGGATGAAATTGTAGCAGACAATAATGTTAATGACCAATACTTCTAAATTTTTAGAATTATTTGCAATCCATGTTTAAAAAAGGATGATTCTTATGGCCTAAACTTTGAAATGCTTCAATAATATTAATTCAAGTGTTAAACTATAGAATCACCACTCTCCATTTTGGTGGTATATAACTTGTTTATTAGAAATATTTTATTAATTATAGATTTAGCTTGATATGTATCTCCTAATTTCTTTAAAATAAGTGCTATAATGGTCTCTTCATGTACATTCAACAATATTGAACTAGCATACCTATATTTAGAAAAATCTATGTAAAATAAGCCGAGAGATATCCTTCCTAAGACCCTATTGTATTTATATGGTGGAAATTTAATTTAATTTAACTTTAAACTTCATAAAATTTCTCAAAAATAAATCAAAATGAATATTGTATTGGTAGGGTTTACATTTTTTTTTGAGGTGCCTATTTTAAATTTCATGATCAAATTTCATAATGAATTTTGCCTATTTTACATGTTGCCTATTCTACATGTAGCATACAATAATGTTAATGACCAAGATTTCTAAATTTTCAGAATTATTTGCAATCCATGTTTAAAAAAGGATGATTCCTATGGCCTAAACTTTGAAATACTTTAGTAATATTAATTCAAGTGTTAAACTATAGAACCACCACTCTCCATTTTGATGGTATATAACTTGTTTATTAGAAATATTTTATGAACTATAGATTTAGCTTGATATGTATCTCCCAATTTCTTTAAAATAAGTGCTATAATGGTCTCTTCATGTACATTCAACAATATTGAATTATCCAAATAGAGTCTAATGAGACTCTTATCTTTTTTTTTTCCATTTTTTCTGCCTTATTATGACATTCCAATAGGTTTTCATCTAGCTACTATAAAATTAAATCTCAAGCATCATATAAATATAAGTAGTGATTACAAAACCATGATCTAAAACCACCAAAAAAAGTGGCACCCAAAAACCTAGTTAGAAAATAAACACCCAAATCCCAAAATGGCAATAACATTGTAAATACATTGTCAATAACAAATACTTCTCATAAAATTGCTCAAGGTCCTAATACATTAAATAAGTTGGTAGCTTATTGATCAATGTTTTATACTTAGAGTATGAGAAGGTGGAACATCAACACAAAACAACTACAATGGTATCCATATAAAAGTTTGTAAATTAAAAGTGATTAGTTGACGAATCAACACAAAAAATGAACCATAAGTACTTTGCATGAACCAGTGCCTTTATCCTAAGCACAGAGTCAAAATCAACCTATATAACTAGTTAACAATTCAACAATGGCAACATATAGTCTCAAGAGATACTGCATTACAACATTCCCCTATTACATTCATGACTAATACTACTTATCAATATCCTAGCACCTGATTTTTCATGAGTTAATAATATCATCCAAGCATTTACATTAATTCATTGAATCAATAAGTAGGAATGAAATCAAACATCCATTGATGAACAATAGAGACAAGTAAAGGAAATCTTGGATTACTTTCATTCATAACTCATAAAACGAGCATAAGGAGAGACAATAGCCATGAAATTGGTATTTCTCTGTATATATATTACTATACTATTATCCAAATTACATACATAAAAATGAGCTCTAAAACTTAAGACTAAAAACTCTAAAACATGCTTAGTATTCTCCTTACAATTCTCAGTGTTAATTGCAAAACAACGAACCCCTACTTTATGGCCTTGAATTCCTTCTTATAGAAACAAAGGAGCAAAACAAGCCTTAGGCTAGAAAGTACACATGTCAAAACCCTATTGGACTGCTACATCAAAGATTCTCTCATTCAATTACAATGCATTCCCAAAAGGTGGGAGACATGTGAGAAAATGAAAGTAGTCTTCATTCGTTGTTAGAGATCTGGTCCAATTTTCAAAATGGGTACAACTGAACAGTTACCTCAAAACTTGTGCCCATGCACACAAAATGAAAGGAAGAAAAAGCATGAAGAAAACAGAAAAGGAAAAGACAAGAGGAAAAACCACGTTTGCAGCCTTTTCATAATTCAACTTTGAATAAGATGCACTATATTTCTCCATACTTTATCAAAAGCCTAGTCTGTACTAAATCCAGGCTATGTAGTTCATTCCCATCTATCTATTATTCATCATGGTTGCAAACTTCAAAATTTCAAATCACTGGCCCGCCACTCTTAATGCTAGACCTCCCACTCCTTCCAAGTACCTGCCTTTCCATGCTAGGAATTCTTCTTCAGTAGGCCAGTCAAAGTTCATTACTTCATCATCCCTCTGTCTATAAGGTGCATACTTGGTGACAATCTGATTAGCTTCTTTATCGAATTCTAGTAGGACAGTCTCAACATGAACTAACATATCCATATTTACCTTTAATGTCTCCATATCAAACTTCTGACAAATTTTCATAACTTGATCTGAAATAAACTTATTTGCTTCATTTTTTAACTCCTGTAGAGTCTTAATGCTACCATCATCCCTTAAAATGGGCCGGAAGAATACGGTAATTCACATGGAAGATTTTACCAACTCCTTTATCTTGTTCTCGAAAGGCTCAATATTTCCTCTGTATCCCTCAATCTTATTTACAAGAATCACAGTAGGCTTAAATTTTTCAGGGGGGTTGGGGTCCTGCTTAACCCCAATTAAAATCAATATCAATTCCTGCTTCCTACGGATCTAGAGTTCCATGAGTGGAATAGCTCTTTGTTTGTCAATTCCAAACATTCCGATAACATCAACCATGGATGAATAACTGTAGTGAATACTATTTAATTTTCTATTCACTCTTTTGTTTAGATGTTCTAGCATTGTTGTGACAATCCTCATATTGCTCTTAAAAGCATCTTCATCATGACTGTTACATTTTTCTTTGTATTCATTTAATTGCCTAAGCAATTCATCCCTATTGATATCCCCTTCCGCTTGTGGCCCTTCTGATGTACTGGGTTCTACTATTGAAATGGGCACACTTCCCATATTATATGGCACAATTGCCCATGAAGAATTTAAATCAGCAGTAAACTCTGGGGATACATCCTCTTGTGTAGTGGTGGGAGAGTCAACATCATTCTGCTTGGGCTTTCTGGGTTGTAACCTTTGCAACACATCCTCCAATAATGCTACCTTTGTTTGTAATTGCATATTATCTCTCTAAAGATCTCCATACTTAACCAACAAGTTATTCAATTTTTTTCTGAGTTTATCTTTTTTAGCAGTCATAGACTCCACAGTGGCCCTTGTGAACTATGCAACATGAATTGACGTATTTGCAGCTTCTAAGGCTGATGTTTCTGAGACTATAGTTAGGTGCGGGCTCAACAATGTCCGACTTTCTTATGCTTGGGGCTAAAGACCATATAGCCAAGGCTTCCCATTCCTCACTAAAAGCAAACCCATGTAGTGCAAGTGCAACTTCTTCTATATGATAGAGAGGTCTGTCACATTTCTTGATTGTGTCAAAAGCTATGGCTGAAGCTAGATCCCATTATGGTAGCAACAAGATGCCACTATTTCTCACCAATTCCCAACCCTCCTTTGCAGTCATGTTTTGGAATTTGGCTCTCATTTCATTTAACACCTTTTTCTAAATGATAGCATTAGACAGTTCTCGATGAAGGCTCCTTTCTATAGCCAAAATTTTTACATACTCATCTCTTTTAGCCCTATATGCAAATTCCATAAAATCTTGAGTCTCAATATTTTTCCCAATTGATTTGTTTCCCTTACTATAGATGCAGTGGGAACTCATTCCTGCATTTCTTGTTCTAACACCCAAATGTCATCATCGGAACCTTCATCATCATAGTCCACTAAATTAGTGGCCTCAATCTTTTGTCTTTTCAATGGTGGATCTTTGGGTGGTATTTCACTAGGTGATGGGGAATCAATAGTCATAATTTCAAGCTCTACCGGCCTTTGTGGAGATTTGGGTGGTATTTGTGGTATAGGAAAAAGAGGCTTGTGCTCCTCTTGCTAAGTGGGAACATAGGCTTCATCAAATTTCTTTTACTTACTCTTTCTCCTTATAAAGAACTTTATTTTTGGTTCCTTAGGGGCTTATGATGTACACTCTTCTCCTATAGCAGGGATTTCTCCTCCACTCTGTTCTTCTGCGATTGGAGCCTTCCCTTTATCTTTACTAATTACCCCTTTAGTTTCAAGGTGGCCTATTTTTGAATAAAAATTCCTTGTTACATGCTCCACCTTTTGTAATAAATCCTCACCCTCTGGGAGGACCTTGAAATCAAGTTCTTCCTGATTTATTTTCCATTGTATCTTATTGAATGCAATCCAACTTGCTAACGTCTTTTCCTATTCCTTAGTGTCTGATATATTTCTTATTACATCTTCTAGATACTGGAAAATGTGGACATATTTTTAGCTCTTGTTTCTCTCATTCAACCAAGCCATAAAACCTTCAGGATCATATCTGACCCCCTCAACAGTCCTCTGCATGCGAAATGTTTTGAGTATTTCAAGGATGTTATTACAACCTCCTTTGGTCATTACAAAATTAGAGAAACAAGTGTATGGAGGAAATAAATTTCCTTTTCCTTGATTCAACAAATGCTCATTTTCAACATTTCCTAGTTTCCGCATAACATCAAGGAAACCAATTCTTTCTAGCACAAACCTCAGCAACAAGTGAGGTGCTACTTTGGAACCATATACTCAGATAATGTAATTAGGGAATGAGATAACATCTCCCCAATTATGATCAACTCCTATCTTAGGCCTTCTCTCCTTGGGTCTTAAGAAATCATGTAGAGCAATGGGAATTCTAGGTAACTTCACAATCAAAGCTCTCTTTAGTTCAAAAGAAAACAAATTTTAGAATGTGACATAATCATATGTCCTATCATCTTTGTCCAAGATTATGGTCCAACATTGCACGGGAAAATCCAAGTCACCCCTTTTTCTTTCCAAGTCAATATTGTGTCCAAAGTAAATTGCACCCTTGTACAAAAAAATATGCATTAGCAATGAGTACCAGCTGAACCTTACCCCAAATTCACCTTTCTTTAATCTCACCAATCCCTCATGCATTCTTTTAGAAAGAAATCTTGCATAATCATACACTGCACAATATTGGGGATGTTGGATATGGGAAGCCATATACATCCATGCCATTGGCATTCTAGAGACAGTATCATAACCAATTATCTGGCAAATGGAATAGAAGGTTCTTTTGAAATAGGGAACAAAATAGTTAACAAGGAAAGGTTCCTTATCATGTGATCCTATTACAATCTTCTGACCTACAATTTTTGCTAGAAATCTTGGCAAGATGTGGACTCTGAATGAAATCTTGGTTTTATCATAATCTTTCCTAAGAGCATCTTCATTTATCTTATGCATTTCATCACTCCATTTAGTAAGCTTGAAAACAAGACCCAATTCTTCTTTATTGATCTTAACCATTTATTTCCCATCATATGTTCTGATAGTCCTCGTGACTGGGTCATAATTAGCAGCTATTTCCCTAAGCAAGTCGACATCCATATAGAAATTTGGCACAATTAACTTTCCCAGGTCATAGTTCCAAGGGTTTCCTATTGGGATACCCATATTTTTGTTCCTTAACCAACTATAAAATAGTTCCCACCCAGTATAAGGCAATTTAGCATCCCTAATAGAACATCTTTTGTCGAACAAACCCTCTGCTATTTGAGGACCTCTAGGAATCAATTAGCCTTTAGGTTTGTCACTGGTTGAGGGTGCTAATTGATCTATAAGGTCTTTATTCAGAGGTCTTTTGGGAGCGAAAGCTTCCCCTTTATATGAAGATACTTTTACTTTAGGAGCCATAATGCAGGAAGTACTACAAGGAAAGGTTTTTCTGTTTAATTGAACAAGGCCTATGAATTTTATGAGGGTTTGACATGAATTATGCAAATGCAGAATTAACAAAGTCTTTTTCATGAACATCAAACCTTAAAAATCTTAACCAAGACTTAAGTTTGAGAGATCACAACTTATCAATAATTCTAGAAGGAAAGCAACAATTAACTTATTGGTTTTCTCGCAAGTTGACAACCCTGGTTCTAACAATTAGAAAATGTTGAGAAACCACAACATGAGCTCCTTGAGTGTATTGAGTATACTTTTAACACTAAATTATTCCTTTGAGATAAACATTAATAATTATGCAATTCCTTACTTTGGTAGCTCAATGTCCTTTCAGTTATTAAGGCTCACTCGTGCGAACCAGAATGGCTTGCTTGCCTTCAACTAAGTTTTTAATACCAACCATTGATCTTTTTGGAGATTTAATTGATTCACGATCCAGATTTGACCAGCTTATTACGAAATATCTAACTGTGCATAGTTGCAACACTTATCAAATGACTGGAGGCCACATGGAAACACTTGCTTGTAGTATGTGGGCTCCACCATCTCTTTGTCTTTATAGCCATGATCCACGTGTCCTTTTCCCTTTGCCCCTGTGATCCATAACTCATGTACAACTTTCATCAATGGGGAGATGGGGAGAGGATGAGATTAGATCTCTCAGCCTCGTCATACACACTCCTTAGCTAGCAACAACTTTATCCTTCATACATCTATGACTTAGATTAAAAGATATTTTAAGCATCTGCAATATATGCATATTAGTAATGCAAATTTTACTTCCTATGCCCAATGTTGAAATTTCAATTAAAATTTTTCCCACATATCTATGCTTCCACATTCTTAGGATTACTCCATGCGGCAGACGCCCGCTTCCCCATTGGGAATCTGGCAAGTAGGATGGGGCCCACACGGGATGGCGGGGAGCGATCAAGATTACTCCACGTCACCTGCTATCGATCGTTGATTTAGTTGAACCTCAACAATACTAATCCTCGAGCCCATCATTAGTGAAGACAAGTGGCAATTGCCTGCTAGCTTGTGTGATTATTTTAATAATCAAGAAAAGCAAATGAGCACGCGAGGAACGATCCAGATGCGGCCATCTCACTTATCTCCCACTGTTGATCTTCTTAAATGACCAGTTGCATGCTTTATCAATGATGCCTAGCCCACCAAATGTCAGGGACACATGGCCATCGCCCATGAGCCTGAATGAATAAAAGAATGAGAGACAAAATGGAACAGGCATGCGGGATATGGTCCAAATTTTCTGCATTTGATCGAATGACATTCAGGGGTTCTTATATCTACACATGTCAAAAAATGTTAATCCTAAAAGGGACACAACTAGGTCGACGAAGCCACACCCATGAAATAAAAGACTTAATATTTTTCAATGGGAAATATTCAGCCCAACTTAGGAAAATTTCAAAAATAATGATCCAACAGGATCAATTGGTAAAACGGGACCAGAGGGTCGGTCACTCAACGGATTTCAATGTCAAGAGTCGTGATTTAAAGGATTTATGACCGACACAAGGATTCAATCAAAAATTAAAACCTAGGTGAGGATATGGAATCAAAGGGTTTTTCAAATAAGACTTAGGTAAACCTAAAACCCCTTATACAGTAGCAGGAGACAAAACCCATAGTTCATTAAACTCATCAAGATTTTGGAAATGGAACACATAAAATTTTAGGGGTTCCATCAACATGTGTAGGAAAGCTTGAATATATGTATTCCCAAGGATGGCTAGAACTACAATCACTCAAAATTTACACACTAACAATTTTTTTATGCAATTTAATCTAGTCCATAGACAAATTCCAATAAATTTATTATCAAGTTAATATATGGACATAGAGAAATAATGTCAATTTTTTTTATTTTTCAATAGCTAAAGAAAATGGGCAGTGGATAATTTAATCATCTATTTACCTATTTACAAAAAAGGAAAATGGGTAGAGGCTAATTCCAAGATCTATGATCTTTTCATGAAAAATGCAAATGGGTAGATATTAATTCTATCATATATGTGCTTGTCTATGAAAATACATCTGGGCTTGATATGATTGAAGATAAAATTTTATATAGACTACAAACATAAAATCAATGTTGTAGTAAAATAATTTAAATCAATATGACTCATAGAAAATGAGATGGTTTCGTAAATTAAGGATGAAAGGAGGTTATTCACCAAGGAGACAATCTCACACAACTGTGGGATTGTTTTTGAAATTAACAAACAATACAATCTATGTAAAATATCATTGTTAGGAACATCACAACATCAACTTAGAAACCAATCAACTCTTTCACACAGTAACATCAAATGTGCTCTGATAAATCAGATAGATTTAAATAACTTCAACATACCACTTTGGAGACAACAAAGTAATAAATGAGCATTAAAATCAACATAGTAATTGAAAACTGAAAATGAATTATGATTTATGAATAGTTTGCTCCATTGTATTACTTCAAAATATAAGCATTATAACAAAAGTTTTTGAAATATGGTATGGATGGGTGAATTATGCAATCTATTTTCTTACTAATGCCTACTCTAATGGAATGGAATGTGATGATGATGATGATATGCTATCTCAAAATTAGGCCCTGGTATCCCTATTTGTATGGGAAGCAAAAAGCTTCAAGCCTGTTACAAAAAGTCACATTGTTTCATAACTAAAACATAAATAGAATAAACATAAAAATATTAAGAGTTTGCTAGTCGATGCATTGTAGTCCGTTAATCTCCAGCAAGCGCCTGTGGTCATCTAAGACCTATTCAAGGCTTGTGCACCATGATTGTGTATCCAAAACTATCAAACTCTAGCCCCTGTCACTCCTCTCTTACTTGGCCCCTGAAATGAACAAGTTCACCTTTGACAAATGATCCACATACCCACTTTTAGCATGAGTGTCTACATTATGTATGATGTCTTTCATAGCATACTCCAATTCAAATATTCTCCAAAGTTGTTGGTGCGTCCTCTTAAGCACTTCCTCTTCATCATTAATTGCATCAAGAACAAGTGGTAGATAGTTGGCAATTTCATTCTTCCATGTATCTCGATCTTTCAATTTTGTTTCTTCAAAGAAATTGGGTAAGTCCATACTTAGTGGCTGTCTGAAATCACTCAACTCTTGTGTTAGGATATTGTGGAAGTCCCTATGAGCTTTCATGAGTTCCTGGTATTCAAGTAGCATAGTAGAGTTATCTTATATATTTGCAATGATCTGAGACTCTACCTCCTTCATCCTATCACTCAATCTAGTGTTTTACAGTAATGTTGTATATCTTTATCATGATTTTCCAAACTTGTTTAGCATGTTTGTACGTGTCTTCGAATCTCATGCAGACTATTTCTGATGCCATCTCAATGGTAGTGGTTTTGAGTTTTCCCTTTAACTCTTCATGTTCCTTCTGCACTTTCTCATGCCTTCTTTTCTAATATGTTGTTTCTAACATTGCCTCAAGCACTTTCCTTTCATATTCAAACAATGGAGAATAGAGCCCTAAAGAAGAAGAAGGTAGTCTATCCCTGTAGTTGATCAACTCTTGTTTCAACCTTTCATTTTCTTCTATCAACCCCTAGTTGTCCCTTACCAATTTCTTAATCTGAGCCTTTGTAAATTTGGCTACATTCACATTCAAATCGACACTTTCCATCGGATTTGTTTCTCCTACTCTTTGCACCAAAAGATGTCCAAAAATATGATCATGATCATCTAGGGAAGGCTTTTTCCCTGGTGGATAGAGTGCCCATATCTGCAAGGTAGTATTGTCAGGATTAAATCTTGATCCAGTGTAGATCTTGTCACCAGCTTCGTCTGTTAAGAGAAAGGTTTTATTTTTTCTTTTTAGAAAACTATCAAATACAATGGCCAAGCTAATATCCCATCCTAGAAGGAGCATAACCCCAACCTCTTTCAACAATGCCCTTCCTCTCTCAACAATCATATGTTTTATTTCTCTATCAATTTCATGTTGAAGTTCTTTTAAAGCATATGCTTCCTTCTCAAGGTCAATGTCCTTCAACCTTTCCCTTACCACCTTTGCTTTATATTCATATATGAAAGCTTTAAATTTAGGATTCTGGACAAAGGAATTATCTGCAATGAACTCTTGATTGGCTCGATGCCTCACATCATCAGATAGCTCATCAAAAGCTTCAAAGTTTACTACACTCCTTTCCAGTGGCATTTCATATGGAGTAATATTAGGAGTATTGATCTGTGTGACTTCATCCTCCTCTTCAACATCATCTTCTACCATGATTGGTGTATTAACTAAAAAGCTTACCTCTGGAGTAGGCTGAGGTGACAAATGGTCTAATGGTGCTACATTTTTTTCTTGCCTCGAAGAGCCAACATTTCTTCTTCTCTCAAATGCCACCAGAGGTACATCCTTTATTATCTCTTCTTCATGCAGAAGCAACTGTTCAACTCTCTCCATGGGGTCCTGAATTTTAGAAAAAAGATTCTACATAAGACGAGTTAGTTTTCAATCTCTAGGCCTTAGCCATAACAATCCTATTGTATGTATTTCCTCTCATGATCACTTGACTAACCTCACAATTCCTGACAACATCATCAACATCAAGATTATTCTCATATCCTTTCAGTTTTTGAGAAATTTTGGCATCACTTATAAGGTGCTTAGTGTCAAAATTCTTCCTCTTATTTCCAACTGGCAAGCCATAATAATTTAACTTGCTTCCAACCAAGTCATACCCTGATTCAACAATAGTGGTGAAATCACCAAAGCACAAAGTAGAAGGCATGAATGTCTACCTTCCAAAGCTTTTCAAATGCATAAAGGCTAAATAAGATAATCTCAAGATAAGCAACTCTATTCGGCACAGTCTTAGGCAACAAATATGGTTCCCCCTCAAATCCATACACCCTAATGATAGTACAATTTGAAAAAGCATACCAATCTGCCCAATTGTGGTTTATCTTTCACTCATGGCCTTTCTCCTTTGGTCAGAGATACCTCTGTACTTTGGGGGATAGATTATAATCACATTTACGGCCAAGCAATTTATACAAGGGTTTGACAAAATGCTCCTCAAAGTACAAGCAGTGGGATCTCCCACATCTACTATCCCAAACTGATGTCCACATTTGCATTGGTCTTGAATTACCATCACTATCCAGATCTTTTACTCTTAATTCTTCTCCCTAGAGTCCCATCACCTGGCCCTCGTACATTATCATATGCATAAGAAGTGAATAGTGCTTGAAATTGATAGCTTCACTGTTATTCTTAATAACATTAAGAGCACTATTAATGGCCTCTGACAGATACTCTACATAATCATAGGTCCTGACACCCTGAATCTAAATGTTTGTGGCTAGAACCATGGGAGCTATACTCATGTTGGAAGGGGCCTCAATTCCCAACACTTGGCCAGTTGAATAGTATTTTTACTGATAATATTCTTCAAATAATTCTACAAAAAATGGGGGTTTTTCATTGCTAGCAAACCTCATAGGTTGATTTCATGGATCCTTGGGTCTGTGCAGAGGAAATTTCCAAAGAAGTGTCCAATTGGAAAACCATGCAAATATAATCCCTCATTATGACCATAAACTGTGACCCATTAGGCAAATTAATTGCCCTTGTTTTGGGATTATAATTCTTTTCCAGTGCTCTAATTAACTCTACATTCACAAAAACATTTGGCATTACTAGCTTCCCTAAATTTAAATTCTATGGGTTCGAGACTGGGCTATATTTGTATTTCTTCCTATAATGATATATGAACAAATCATAGCCTCTATGTGGAGTCCATACATCTCCTAAATTCTTATGCTTGTCTACTAGGGTCTCACATGATGGGTTTAACTAAGAAATTCTTTGTGCTTTAGGCCCAGACTCGGGACACTGATCTATTAAGTCTTGACTGAGAGGTCTAGTTTCAGTTTTTTTCCTTTTTGCTCTTGTCTTTTATGGGGTTTTATCCATTCTAACACTAACAATGTTGTACTTCAAGCTATATTAGAAAATTTATGTTCAACTGAGCCAAGGTGTACTTACTTGAGTGAATGCCAGAAAATATGAGCTACTTGCTTTCGTCCAACTCCGTCCTCTAGATGCTTAGCCACAATGTGTAGTGATTTTTTGTTTCTTAGAGGCCACTTTTATTTAATTTTAGCATGCTTAAACCAACTATGGTTCATAAATGGTGCTCACGACACCTTCCTATAAAAATTGCATATTAATGGATGTTGTCTCTTCGATGACTTAATCTGTCAAATCAATCTGGTGATAACTATTTCATATTTTGTCAATGAGACTCTAATCACAATGTCTATATCTCTATTCGATATGCTTGGCCATCTTTTTAGAAATGTCTAAGAGACATTTAGGCTTCTCTCATTGATATCGCAATGTCTCTTTGATATTTACTTCTTAGTTTGCTCCCTGATGATTTTCTTTTTTGTCAATGAGACTGGTGGATTTCTCTTACCGACAAGCTTATGTCTCCTTGACATGTCTTTATTTCTTTCCTCGGCAGTAATAGTTGTTGATGATGTCTATGTGACTTTTTTATGTCGGGGAGACCCGAGATCATCTCTCTCTGACGTCCCTTAGTCTCATCGATATTTTGTGCCAGAATGTTGGGGAGACTTTTGATAATGTCTTCTCGATATCTTTGTGTCTCCTCGACATATCATTTTTAGGATGTCGATGAGACCTCATCCAATGTCTATTCGATATTTTTGTGTCTTGCCAATACTTTGCTCCTTGAGTGTCGAAGAGACTTCTTTGCTTCTCTCCTCGACATGTTGATGTCTCTTCGACATTGTTGTTTCATTAGTGCTTGTTCTGCCAATGATTTACTATTTAATTTATGATAACCTCTCGATGTCCGAGAGATGTTTTTCTATTTCTTGAATGTTGACACTTGTATGATTTGTTGGTGAGACATGTTAGATTCTCTCCTCGACATGCCCAAGTCTCTTAGACATGCCGCTCTTTAGGATGGCGGGAAGAAATTTGAATATGTCTCTTAGACATTCAGGAGTCTCATCTACATTTCTTATGAGACCTTTTTACTTGTGTCAAAGAGAGTATGGTGAGATTCTCTCTGATAAGGCATTGTCTTGGTGACATTCCATGAGCTGCTAGGAGAACATTTCAGGCAGCGACTTCACTTATTGTAATGATCAAGGGCCTTATTTTGGTACTTTATACTAGTGTCAATTATTATGAAATGGAAATGGAGCATATGGTGGATATGGGAGGATAAGTGAAAATGGAGGTGTGCGGGACAACCAATGTGGATTTTTTAGCTCCAACAACATCAACACATACTCTTCTAGGATATGGGAATTGCTATGGAAATTTTATCTCCTAAGGCTCTCACATTATGAGCTAGTAATATAAATAACATTATGTATTTTTTATTTTATCTAGCACCACTTAGTGTAAATAAATGATATTTATTTTTAGTTTGATTTGTTTCTTCATTCTTTCCATAAGAGGAGGCAACTCCACTTTGTG
The DNA here is from genome assembly GCA_007258455.2 of Sequoia sempervirens. Taxonomy (NCBI): domain Eukaryota; kingdom Viridiplantae; phylum Streptophyta; class Pinopsida; order Cupressales; family Cupressaceae; genus Sequoia; species Sequoia sempervirens. The sequence goes on along the minus strand of VDFB02252616.1, from coordinate 339,500 downwards.
AACCTATCCCATCTAGGTAAATGAAGAGAAGTAGAGGATCATTATTTTATGGCAAGTGATTGAGGGATCATTTTTAAGTTTTTTCTTGTTGAAATTGACTTCATCAAATTCAACTTAAATTACAAACTCAACAATTGAGGGATCATTTTTTCCTTTGATTATTGTCAACCAAGATTGTTGTTTTATCGTTTGTTTCTCTAGTAGTGCCTACTTTTCCATTATGACATATCGTTTCATTAAATTGACATCAAACAACACGATATCATCTTTAAATTGTTTTTAATTCTTTATTTTATGTTTAATTAATTGTGTTTTAATTATAAAATCTCGGATTTGAATGTATCTATGATAACTTTTTCTTCTTTAAAAAAACACCTAAAAAAAAATTCTCTACACATTTAATTGTTTCTCAAAAATTTGTTTGATTGATACTATCCACTTTTTTATATAATATATTGAAACATTCTAAGTTACAGATGGAAATATCTTCATATAATTTCTAAATTAAGATATTAAAAAATATAAGGATAGTTATAAGGATGATTCCAATCTATATCTGATGCTTTTCTAAAAGAAACTCTTCTTAAATGAAAGGGAATTTTATAAAAAAAACTAATTTAAAAGAGATAACTCATCTTCCACTAAAATAAATTACATTTCAAAAGAGAAATTCCATTTTATTCTAAAAAGTAGGTAGATCATTTATTTCATTTTATTCAAGATTTCAATACTATTGTATATATAGATTAATTGCATTAATAGGTGAAGCTAAAAAAATTATTGAGAGCTACCAATTATGATATTGATTTTTTGATACGTAAGATTTTTTTATTAATTAAAAAAGAAAACATACAGTACGTCTGCTATGCAGGAAATTTCAGTATTTTGACCCAAAACCAGAAGCTACCATAATGCCTCCATGTCCCAAAATAAAGAATTTAACCATAGAAAAACTTTCAAAATTGGCAGAGCCACAAACTAACTCAAAAAACCCAAATTCGAGTTATCGATTACCAGACTAGAGCAATTACTGACCAAAGATTTAAACTGGCCAAATTACAAAAAACCCATTTAATTGTGCAAATAACTCAAACTCCGCAACCCAATCGACACCATCAACCACCATTAACCCTAGCAACTTCTTTAAATATTTCATTGCAACAACCACTATCATTCGGTGGTGCATGAGAGCTACCTTGCTTAGGTCCAAGAGGAAGGGGTAAAACCTTATCACCTCATCAATGCTTCGCAGAAGCTCCAGATCACTTGGTTGTGGGATCCTGGTACCTATAATTTTTGCCTTCAGGATCTCGTCCACACCACCAACCAAATCCTTCCTAAAAAATTTCACAAACAGTTCCCTCACCTCCATCTTGGGGATGTGAATATCAAGCAAAGAAGCCAATAAGCACAAGGAAATGTGTGCATTGTCTATCCCATACTCCTTGCGCTCAATGTGAGCAAAGCCCAGAACCATCTTTACCACCACAACTACGAGGGGATCAATATTCAGCAAAATTTGCTTCAGCCTTTGGTCTGTTATCTCTTTGAATGCAGCTTGCTTCAACGTCGCTAGCAAGGAGATTGGAGTATCCACTCCAAACGATGACAACCCCCCCACCGACATTGCAATGACAAATTTTGAGCACCCGACCATTCTCATCCGCAGAAAACACCAGAGGCTGAGCACACTCTGCCAACCAAAGCACCACCATAAAATAAACACCAACACCCAAAACCTTTACTACGCTACACAAACTAACACCACCTCCTAGTAAATAAACCCACATTCATCAAGCATTTTGATCTACACACGAGCGAAAGGTTAATTATTGGCAAGGCTAGCTGTCTTTCTCCAACAATGTTGTCATGCATACCCAACGTTAAAATTCAAGCTCAAACTGCCCTTCATTAATGCTCGTACATATAAAAAATCCCTTATTTTATTTTATTTTATTCATTTGTAATTTGTCAAAAATAATTTCAAATAATCTCATATATATTATTTTCAAATAAAATTATAATGCAAAATAAATAATGTACATTATAATTCCCAATTATTGGAAAAACAATTCTCATAATTAAACAGTTTAAAAATAAAATTAAAAATCAACTAATATAATATAAATAAAAATTATACTTACTAATTCTAAAGTTTAAAATAGAAAAAAAAATAAAAATAATACAAATCCTTATAATTAATTAAATACTAAACAAAAACAATATGTATATGCAAAAATAATGTACATTATAATTCCCATTCTCATTATTTAAACAGTTTTAAAATTTTAAAAAAACTCAACTAATATTATCTAAAAAAAATTATAATTACTAAATGTTTAGTTTACCTGTTCAAAATTTTAAAATGGAAAAGAAAATAAAAAGAAGACAAATCCTTATAATTAAATACCAAAAAAGCAATACAATCCTTATAATTAAATACTTTAAAAAAGCAATATGTATATGCATAGAGTATTTTGCTAACCAAGTGGTTTGTAAATTACCAAGCAAGGAGTAAAACGATAGAATAGTCAATTTAGTAGAATAAAAAGTAATTTCATCTAGCGCTTGGTAATTTAAACCCTCTACGTCCCTCTACCCTCAACCCAATACCCTCTTATACCCTCAACCCTAATCCCTCAACCCTAGTAATCCCTTAACCCTTAAACCCTTAAACCCAAGTAAATTACTCTCTACCCTAATCCCTCAACCCTCAACCCTTAATCCATCAACCCTTAAACCCTTGACCCTCTACACTCAACCCTATGCAAGTATCCTTAAACCCTAATCCCTCAACCCCTATACCCTCTACCCTATACATTAATGGACCCTTAGACCTAATCCTTGAACCATATACCCTCAACCCTCTACTCTCAACCTTAAACCCTCAACCCTCAACCCTAAAGTACCCTTAAACCCTAAAGTACCCTTACACCCTCTCCCTCTACCCTCTACCCTATATATACATTGGACCCTAATATAATTAACCCTAATCCTTGAACAATATTATACCCTCTACCCTCTACCCTAATCCCTCAACCCTAGTTAAACCCTTAAACCCAATTACTAAACTCTCTACCCTAATCCCTCAACCCTCAACCCTTAATCCCTCAACCCTTAATTAACCCTCAACCCTCAACCCTCTACCCTCAACCCTCAACCCTAGTTAAACCCTAATCTGGCCTCAACCCCTATACCCTCTACCCTCTACCCTCTAATCTACCCTATACATTAAACCCTCAGCCCTCAATTCTCAATCCTCAACCGTAGTTAATCCCTCAACCCTCAACCCCTATACCCTCTACCCTCTACATTGGAACCTCAACCCTAATCGACCTTCAACCATATTATACCCTCAAACATCCTAGCTATACCCTAAACCCTCTACCCTCAACCCTTAATAACATCCCTCAACCCTAAACCCTCAACCCTAAATTGACCTTAAACCTTCTACCCTCTTATACCCTAAACCCTAACCAATGTTAAACCCTCTACGTCCCTCTACCCTCAACCCAATACCCTCTTATACCCTCGACCCTAATTCCTCAACCCTAGTAATCCCTCAACCCTTAAACCCTTAAACCCAAGTAAATTACCCTCTACCATAATCCCTCAACCCTCAACCCTTAAACCCTCAACCCTTAAACCCTCAACCCTCTACCCTCTACCCTCAACCCTTTGCAAGTACCCCTATACCCTCTACCCTATACATTGGACCCTCAACCCTAATCCTTGAGCCGTATACCCTCAACCCTCAACCCTTAAACCCTAAAGTACCCTTACACTCTCTACCCTCTACCCTCTACCCTCTACCCTCTACCCTATATAAACTTTGGACCCTAAACCCTAATCCTTGAACCATATACCCTCTACCCTCAACCCTAATCCCTCAACCCTAGTTAACCCTTAATAAACCCAATTACTAAACTCTCTACCCTAATCCCTCAACCCTCAACCCTTAATCCCTTAACCCTTAATTAACCCTCAACCCTCAACCCTAGTCAAAACCTAATCCCTCAACCCCTATACCCTCTATCGGCCTATATATTAGACCCTCAACCCTAATCCCTCAACGTGTGTACCATATACATACCCTCAACCCCTATAGCACCCTCTTCCCTATACATGATTGGACCCTCAACCCTAATCCCTCAACCATATACCCTCAACCTTAAACCATCTACCCTCTACCCTCTGATCTACCCTATACATTAAACCCTCAACCCTCAATTCTCAACCCTCAACCCTTAATCCCTCAACCCTCAACCCTTAAACCCTAAAGCCTAAACCCCTATACCCTCTACCCTCTACATTGGAACCTCAACCCTAATCGACCTTCAACCATATACCCTCAAATGCCCTAGCTATACCCTAAACCCTCTACCCTCAACCCTTAATGTCCCTCAACCCTAAACCCTTAAACCCTAAATTGGCCTTAAACCTTCTACCCTCTACCCTCAACCCTAGTAATCCCTCAATCGTCCTATATCCTCAACCCAATACCCTAAACCCTAAACCATTAAACCTTCTACATCCCTCTACCCTCAACTAGCCAATATCCTCTTATACCCTCGACCCTAATCCCTCAACCCTTGAACCCTTAAACCCAAGTAAATTACTCTCTACCCTAATCCCTCAACCCTCAACCCTTAAACCCTCTACCCTCTACCCTCAAATACCCTTAAATCCTAATCCCTCAACCCCTATACCCTCTACCCTATACATTGGACCCTCAACCCTAATCCCTGAACCATATACCCTCAACCCTCTACCCTCAACCCTCAACCCTTAAACCCTAAACCCTTACACCCTCTACCAGCTCTACCCTCTACCCTAGTATACATTAATCCACCCTCAACCCTCAATTCTCAACCCTCAACCCTTAATCCATCCCTCCCTCTCTACCCTAATCCATCAACCCTATACCCTCAACCCTCAACCCTCAACCCTTAATCCCGACCCTCAACCCTTAAACCCTCAAGTACCCTCTACCCTCTACCATCAACCCTTAGGTACCCTTAAACCCTAATCCCTCAACCCCTATACCCTCTACCTTATACATTGGACCCTTAACCCTAGGTAATCCTTGAACCATATACCCTCAACCCTCTACCCTCAACCTTAAATATTAACCCTCAACCCTCTACCAGCCTATACATTAAACTGCCCTTAACCCTCAATTCTCAACCCTCAACCCTTAATCCCTCAACCCTCAACCCTCAACCCTTAATTTGCACAAAGTACTATAGTAAAGGCAAAATTTTCTTTGTTTATGATTATCTAGAAGAATAAATGGGTATATACAAAGGGAATGTTGGTGACAGTATGGATCTTGTCACACAAATTGCTGCATTTCATGTTAAATACAATGAAAAATCAAAGGTAGTAGATCTTTTGATGCAAGTGAAATGTAGGCAAGCAATTGGAGGCTAGTGAAAATTTGGGAAGGAATTTTTGTTCTAACACCCTTAATCCTTGCTAGATCAGAACAATTAGGTGCTAAATTAGGTGCTAAAACAACCTCTTAAGTAGGTGCTAAAATAGGCGTTACATTAGGCCTTAATATGGGCGCTAACGTAGACACTAATCTAGTTGCTAATTTAGGCGCTAATCTGGGTGTTATCATGGGCATCATTTTTGGTGCTAATCTTGGCATTAATATGGGCACTACATGAGGTGTTAATATCGATGCTAATCTTGGTGCTAATTTCGGTGCTAATTTTCTCCTGAATTAGTGCCGACTTGTTCTGGTTGGCACAAAAAATTCCAAAAATAGCGGAAACTCAAAAAATAGTGCCGACTTTTCCCAAAAAAGGAGAAAATTACATAAAAATAGTGGGTGGAAGCAAAAAAGGGAGCTAATCAAATGGATTTGTTGTAGTGTTTGTCATCCCATATGAGGAGGAGAGTGTAGTGGTTCAAACCTATTCTCAGAAGAGAAGTGAGGGTAAGATCTTGTAAGATTTCCAATTCAAAGAGATAAGGAAGTGATCTAGTTTTACTTGAATTAGATGATTGCCCTATCATCTATTAAACCAGGTAAAAAGTGACCCATTCATAGGAATATTCAGTAAACCCATAGAGTTTATGAAACTAGCCAAATCCATCATACTATTCGAGAAGTCAATTAGACCTCCAAGCTTTTTTGAAGGAAACAATGAAGAGTTAAAGTCCCCTCCTAACAGCTAAAACTCCCCCTTGTTGTTTATATTACCTTCTAACAAGTTCCAAAGATTGAGTCTTTCAAGGCGCGCATTAGGGCCATAGATTTTAACCAAATTCCATTTAACAAAGGTAGCATTGTCTTCCATGAAAACCATCAAACAATTTTTACTACTATAACCCAACCAGCCAAACAGTCTAGCCAAATTCCAACAAGTAGCAATTCCCCCTAAAGCACCTTCAAATCACTGACTTTAAAATTAGCATTAGGCCATAACCATTTGATCACTTTTTCAAAAGTCTCTATTTTCATTTTAGTTTCTTGGATTAAAAGGGTATCCAGATTCAAATCTGCCAAACAAGATTTTAACAAATGTTGTTTGTAGGGGTTATTAAGTCCCCTAATGTTCCACGAAATCAGATGCATTGGAAATAGAGAGTAGTAGTATCACCTTGATACTACTAAAACAAGGGAGAGAACCCCCCACTTACTTCTTTCTGGGTATATTCCCTAAGAGGGAGTCAAGGGTTTTTTGTTTTCCTGAAGCAACATCCCTTGTTGTATCTTTGTTCCTTGACTCCTTTGGAGGTGGTCTACCAACTTTATTCCTTCCTCCCACATCCAACTTCTTCTTCTTTCTAGATTTTGTATTTACTTGGTTCCACTCTTTATCACCCACACCTTCTAGCTTGGGGGATGAAAGAATCTTCTAACCCTTATTATATTTAAGGCCTTTTTCTGTTTCCAGTTTAGCATCTAGAGTTAGGGTCTCCTCTCGACAAGGTTCTTCCAGGTGCACAAGGGAAGAGGCCAAATTTGGTTCCAGCTGAATGTCAATCTCTCCTTCCTTCAGGTTTTCAATATTTATTTTTGGAGTAACAAATATACTCCTTACACTTCTTGTGATAAGTTCTTTTCATTACTCACCACTTGTTTACTGTCGAACATTTTAGTAACACATTGAGGATCCAGGTTAGCCTCCAAAGTGGGGGATAAAGGTTTCATTTCTACTTCAGCATTCAGGAAAGCCATTTTAGGTCTTTTAGGAGGGGCATTCAACCCTAGTGGCAACACTATTTCCTCTACAAAGTTTTCAACCAAGAGGTTTTGGGAAGACACCAACTCCTTACTAGGACACATCAAAATCGATGGGGAACAAGGAGTGACAGGTTCCTTCATCAAATCCTTTGGAGCATCAATTTTAGTGGGATAATTTATCAACACCTTAGACTGGTCATTCTTTGGTTCCATAGAAAACTTATTACAAGCATCTTGCAAGTGGCTGAACTTATTGCAAATATGACAATACACTTTATCCTTTTCATATTCCAAGGGTTGGACCCATTTACCAAATTTTGATTTCAAGGTCACCATGGTTAGAAGGACTGTGTTAACAATGTCATTCACACAAATTATAGAAAATACCAGTCGTGACTTAAGTTGGGTAACTTTGTCAATAGTCAAGAAGGTACCAAAGAAATCAACAATTCATTTCAAGATATTTTGGTTCCAGAATTCTAAAGGAAAACCTGGGAGCCTAACCCAAGTTAGAGCCACCTTACCAAGGTCAACTGAGGCATCAAAACCTGGCTTCCACTTACAAAGGAACATAATTTTTTAAAATCCCCTGTAAAAGGGCCAAGAGTCTCCCGTAAGAACTTTTATCATATATTCGAGAACAAAAAACCTAAACAAGAATAATCCTTTAGCCATAGCACTAACTGAGACACTACCCTTAAGATTCGAAGTGTTAGTGGCCCATTTTCATACCTGGTCGATGTTTGGGTGGGTAGGAAATTTTCCCTACTAGGGATAGCTTAAATCCCTCGATAGCCTCATCTAGGAGCAGATCCGGGACGTCCACTTCATCACCTTCGACAGTACAAAAAGCAGAAAAATAATTCGAAGAATCCTTTTTCAATGCCTTTTCACCCACAAGTTTATCCACGTAGGAAACTGGGTCCTCCCCAACCAGAAAAGCAACCTTATCCACTCATTCAATGCAAAGGATTTACCAAGTGTAATTTTTAAACCCCTCATAGGCAACGAAGAGGAGGTTGTTCCAAGAGAAGGAGAAAAATATTTAGGTGGGGGAGCCCCATTGGTTCCCTTGCCATGCCGGATCATCAAGAATTCATAGGTAACAACAAAAATTTGAAATCTCAGGTGCACGTGCATAGAGCTGCTCCTATTTTGTTATCATATGCAACATGAATAGGTGAGTGTGTTAAGTGGGATAATAATGAAAAATTATAAGATCGTGTGTTAAAGGATAGGGTAGGACTAAGTGCATCCCGACATGTGTGTGTGTGTGTGTGCGAATTGATAAAAGGATAGGGTAATGAAGCTAGTTTCACACAAGATCGTACCATTTATCCTTACATATAGATCTAAAGACATTTCCTTAAAATATTCATAAAACTAAATGGGAAATGGCATGAGCATGCTAGTTTCATAATTACAAGAAGCTATATAAACAATGAAAACATCCATTTTTTGAAAATATACTAAAACAAATTGTAATAGGCATCCAAGAAAGAGACCTAGAAATGATGGAATTGGATGAAAGTGATTAATGATGATGGGATAAAGAGGATGAAAGAATATACCTTGGATTTGAAATGATTGGATTGAAATAATTTTGATGGATGGAAAGGGGATAATGATGGATAAAAATGGGATAATGATATATTGGGAGGGACAATGATAGATACAACTTGGCCACACTATCGAGAAACAAGAGGCATGAAATGATCTACAAGACCAATGTTATTGAAAGTAAATCTAGATCCTTGATTCATAGGGGTTATTTTCTTACTTAGAATTGATAGTTACCTAAGAAAGGATTAGATAAGGATCAATTTCTTAATTAGGGTTGAAAGTTTCCTAAGCAAGGTTTGGATGGGGATTTTGATAGCTAACTTGGGGGAGCCATGTTCCCAAGCTAGGAGAACAAAAATTATAAGGTATAACTCAATATACTACTTGAGATATAGGAAAGTTCTCAAGCAATATACAATCTAGTGGATAAAAGGATTGGGATCTAGATTAGATTCTTAAAAAGATTGATTTTGATTAGGATATGACATGGATTTGAATTGGATGAAAAGATAGGTAAATTATGATAAGGATTTTATTGGATGACAAGATTGGTCAATGATTAAAGATATTGGATAGGAAGGATAAGATAGATGGATGATGATAGAGGATGGATTGGATTGGATAGAATACAATAGAAGAGGGATTGGATTGAAAGATAAGAAGGATCAATCATGAAGTAAATGATGATATAGAATGATGACAAAGATTCGATAGTTGTTTATTGGTCCCAAGTCTAAGCATGATTATAATGATTCTTAGGTTATGATAATGGATGAAAATGATGAGATGAGGGAAATTTGGGGGGTTTTTAGATGGATATGATGGAAATGATTGATGTTACAAGTGAAATGATGGGAAAGGATGGATCTCCCAATTCCAGTTTAGTCTACAAAGGTCAAATTCTCAGATTAAAGCTCAAAAGTGGTCAAGTGAAGGTGATATTGCACACCTGTGCAACTTTATGGAATAGAGACGACACTCTGTGAAACATATAGGAATTGAAGATTCAATCCACAAATCCCTTGAAATACTTGCAAGCAATTACCTATCACAATAAAGAAGATCCGAAAGCAATATTGTGCTCAATAACTTGAGAATTCTATTGATGAAAATAACCTAGATGAAATTATAAATGAATGTGCATGCTTATATAAGCAATGCACAAGAAAACCCTACATGCATATTTGACAAGATAGAGACAAGTGTTGTAATCTCATGCAATGAGACAACTTGTCCTAAATTTAGTCCAAACTAATAAAAGAATCAAACTAAAAGATAAGAAAGCAACTCCTAATTTTAGCTTAAGTGAACTAAAGTAAAAAAGCCTCTAATAATTAATTGATGATTAATTAATTATCAGATACTGGCTTATTTACTCCAACACCCCCCCTTAATATCAACTGGAGAAACTAAAAAAATTATAAAGGAAGCTAAATGAATACAGAATGGGTCTTGACTACAAGGTCTGATGAGGTACCTATGTACATATGCAATGAATGAGTAGGAGAAAACCTAGTGGGACAAAACCCCCCTACAATGAGATAACTTGCTGCAAAGAAGCACTAGAAGAACACTATGGAGTAACACTAGAATCCTAATTCTGAAAATCAAGGAAAAATGATTCTATTTAATACTAAAACCATATGAGATTCACTGATTGAATCAAGGTGGAATTATGATAATACAACAACAGACCCGATGATGCAGTGCTAAGGGGTTCAAAATAGAAATTTCTCAATTCCACAAGGCTCCAAAGACTCCAAAACATTAAATCTTACTTCTAAACTTTTACCAGACCCCAAAAAATTTCAATCATCATTATTTTGACATAAACAAATCAAAACCATTCTTTCATAACGTTGTTCCATCAAATTCATAATTTTTTTGCACTCTAAAACCAAAACTCTAGTAGTAGTCCTTATAGACAAAATCAAGCATATCTTCAAAACCACCTTGAGTATCCACAAAATAATTACATTTTCAGGAACCCATTTTGGCCTCATTCAACATAATTTAACAATAGGTATACTTTTTTTGAAAAATATATTAGAAAAAATTAACTGTCTGTAGATTTTAGGCTTCAAATAGGCCAAAATAACAAAACAAGTACTCACAAAACACCTCCAAAACCATAAATAACCATGGGAAGCATTGTATTAGGTCATAAAACTACCAAATCATTAATCTTCAACAAAGAAACACTCACCAATGGAAAAAAAACTTAAAACCCTTGCCCAATGCTTAAAACTATGCTCAAATAGTGAGGGTTTATAGAAAATATACACTCCAGGCCTCCATGCACGTTGCCACCACTTCAAAAATTCCTTATTAGGTCTTCAAATTCTCAAAATACCATCAAAAATTTCTATCCCCAAGGTTTACAACATTTACCAACCTTAAACCACCTCTTCTTGCACAAAAAAACACATTGTGACAGCCTAGGGCTTTCTCAAAAAGGCACAAAACTTATTTTTTTACCTTGAAACTTGGAGAATCTTGAAGAGTATGTCCTCATAGACCTTCACACCAATTTTTATGAGATTTCATTGGAGAAATTAAGAGTTATTGAATTTTGATTGCCTATTGTCACCTTCAAATCTGAATCTTAACTACTTGGAGTAAATTTGAAATATCCTGAGAAAAACTTAATGAAATTTAATGAAACAAAATGGAATGGAGAGGGGATTCAAAATTCCATCTTATAAAATTAATTCCAAGCCATGGGAAGGCTGTACACACATGTTCCAAACCAAATTTCAAAGCAAAAAGCTAGAAAATGCTCAAAATTGTGTTCTCTATTGAAGTTTTTCTTCCATACACCAACTCCCCTCCCTTAAAATGATGCAAGAGGTCCTATTTATCCATTTTAAAACCAATTACAACCACTTCTAACTAAATTTTAAACTTCTAAACTATTTTTTCCCTTCAACTTCCCATTTTGCAACTTTTACAATTTTGCTATGACAACTTTTGGCAATTTTTGCAATATTTGAGAAACTTTTATAAAATGAATCCCTAGGACCTAAAGTGACTCAATTACATCAAATGTGGTCTAAATAGACCTTATTACATCTCTAAAACATTAAAATCAAGCCAAAAATATAATTTCCTCAAGGAGGCTTAAAACTCACAAGGTGCTCATGCGCCATACTCCTGGGCAAAAGAAGATTCCAAGCCCTCTTGGATTGAGGGAAACAATATGAAATCAGCCCTAGATTCTCCTCCATGATGCCTTTGATACTCTTCCTCTCACCTTCCTTGAAATAGCTGCAACTTGTCTTCATTTTCACCTTTTGGCTTTAGTTGGTCTATGCCAACTTGTTTCCACTTTGTCTTGCCTCCTTGAATATGCTTCTTCATGCTTTGATGTGTCACAACCTCCCTTTGTCCTTCTTCTATCTATTGCATCTTGACCTTTAGTTTTTTCCTCATACAAAGTATTATCACAACAAGGAAGTGATACATTGTCTCTACCACAGTACAACCATGTTTCTTTAACTCATTTTGAGTCTTCAAGATCAATTTATCCTTGATCTTCTTTGAATCACACTTTGACAACAACTCAATATCATTCCCTTCTAAGATCAGATCCTTTGCCTCTATTGCACGTTCACCTTCATGCTTGGTAATGGTTGCAATTTCTTTGTCTTCTTCATCCACCTTCATGAATTCTTCTTCCACATCTTCAAATGCTTCTTCTTCCTCTATTATCTTCATTTTTCTTCTCCTTTTGACTATCTTCTTAATGGGCCATACAACTTTCTACTTCATTGTTAAGTGCCAACTGAATGCTCTTTTGAGCAACTGCTCCATCTCTTCTTCATGTCTTCTTATCATCCTTCCATAGCTTGCCTTATTTCTCTTATCTCTTTCTCAATCTCTCTTTGCCTCATCTTTTCCTCTTTCCTCTTCCTCTCTTTTTCATCTTTCTTTTGTAACTCCGCTACCTGCAAGTGCCTTCTTAGCAAATCAATCTTCCCTTCAAGCAAGTCCCTTCAATTGTGCTTCCAACTTGTATTCTTTGCCTCACCTAGGTCTCTTCTCTTTTCCTTTACCTAGTCTCTTGGCAATCAGATTCTCTCTTCAACCTGCACAAACAAAAACACACAACCACAAACAAACTCTAAACTCTCTCTTTTCCCAAACCTTCTGAGCTTTGGTACCAAACTGATGCAGTGCTAAGGGGTTCAAAATACAAATTTCTCAATTCCACAAGGCTTCAAAGACTCCAAAACATCAAATATTACTTCTAAACTTTTACCAGATCCCAAAACATTTCAATCATCATTATTTTTACATAAAAAAATCAAAACCATTCTTTCATAATGTTGTTCCATCAGATTCACATTTTTCTTGCACTCTAGAACCAAAACTCTAGTAGTAGTCCTTATAGACAAAATTGGGCATATCTTCAAAACCACCTTGAGTCTCCACAAAATAATTACATTTTCAAGAACCCATTTTGGCCTCATTCAATATAATTTAACAATAGGTATACTTGTTTTGAAAAATATATCAGAAAAATTACCTGTTCATAGATTTTAGGCTTCAAATAGGCGAAAATAACAAAGCAAGTACCCACAAAACAAATCCAAAACCACAAATAACCATGGTCAGCATTGTATCAGGTCATAAAACTAACAAATCATCAATCTTCAACAAAGAAACACTCACCGATGTAACAAAAACTTAAAACCCTTGCTCAATGCTTAAAACTATGCTCAAATAGTGAAGGTTTATAGAAAATATACACTCCAGGCCTCCATGCACCTTGCCACCACTTCAAAAATTCCTTATTAGGTCTAAACATGCTCAAAATACCATCAAAAATTTCTGTCCCCAAGGTTTACAACATTTGCCAACCTTAAACCACCTCTTCTTGCACAAAAAAACACATTGTGATAGCCTAGGGCTTTCTCAAAAAGGCATATTTTTTTTTTTTACCCTGAAACTTTGAGAATATTGAAGAGTATGTCCTCACAGACCTTCACACCAATTTTTATGATATTTCATTGGAGAAATTAAGAGTTATTGAATTTTGATTGTCTGCTGCCACCTTCAAATCTGAATCTTAACTGCTTGGAGTAAATTTGAAATATCTAGAGAAAAATTTAATGAAATTGAATGAAAAAAAGTGGAATGGAGAGGGGATTCAGAATACCATCTTATAAAATTAATTCCAAGCCCTGGGCAGGTTGTACACACACGTGCCAAACCAAATTTCAGAGAAAAAAGCTGGAAAATGCTCAAAACAATGTTCTCTATTGAAGTTTTTCTTCCATACACCAAATCCCCTCCCTTAAAATGATGTAAGAGGTCATATTTATCCATTTTCCAACCAATTACAACCACTTCTAACTGAATTTTAAACTTCTAAACTAATTTGACTCTTCAACTTACCATTTTGTAACTTTTACAATTTTGCCATGATAACTTTTGGCAATTTTTGCAATATTTGAACAACTTTTATAAAATGACTCCCTAGGACCTAAAGTGACTCAATTACATCAAATTTGGTATAAATAGACCTTATTATATCTTTAAAACATCAAACTCAAGCCAAAACTAGAATTGCCTCAAGGAGGCTTAAAACTCACAAGGTGCTCCTGCACCACCCGATGCCATGGAACACTGAAAAACTCACAAACTGGCACAACCTTGGAATATATAAAGCAACAGTAGATGAATAAATGATGTATAACTGAAATGAAGTGAAAAGATCAAAATTGTACACTCCTAACTGTCAAAATGTCTAAGTAATCTCTAGAACACCCATTGGGCCAAAACTAAAATAATGATCAACCTGGGACATATACAAAAAAAAGTGAATGAATGGAAACGTAGTGCTCCTCAATACCTTTCCATGTTGCAAGAATCGCAAAAATAGGAGATCATGAGAAAAAGTTATAAGATCGGGAGCCATAAATGGAGATCTGACTTCAAATAGAAATAAATGCAACTAAGCAAAAAAATATGATGATGAAACCAACACCATTGGATACTGCTCAAAACTACCTTTCTGATGATATCTCGTTTGCTCGATTTTGACACCGTATACCCTAGTTATGCCAAAAAGAAAAAAATTGCTCCTTTAGGGAAAATTGGGGTTAAGAGGGGGCCTAGGAGGGGCCGTACGATCGGTGACATCATGCTGACGTCAACACTTTATCGAGTTAAATTTGACAGCCATTTGGCCATCATTGCAAAAAGTCGCCTTGCTGTCGAAAAAATAATGCGGTTGCTGAAAAGTCATCTTAGTGTTAGGATATTGAAGAATCTTGATGAAATCTAATTAAGAATATTCTCCACTGGTTTTTGTTGCCTCCATTTTTTCCTTGTCGGATGTAGACTTTAGCGGTGTCAAATATTTTTTTGCACTGTCAAAATTTGATTAGTCACCGGATTGAAGGGGGCGGTGGCGTGGGAACTTGCCATTGGTTGTAAGTTGGAGCACTGGTAAGGAAAGGGCCAGTTGGTGATGTTTCCACTGGGCAGCAAGGAAAAATCCCTTCCACGACCTTGTTGTGCAGGGTACGACCCTGCACGCGGGCCTCTTTTATTTATTTTTTTTTATTTTTTGATTTCGCTTTATTTTTTTTAAAATAAAAAAAACAACTTTTCCTTTTTTTAATATTTCTAGAAAAAATTAAAACCAAAGATTTTTTTAAATACGTGCGAATTAATGACTGCATAGGCATGAAAATCGAGGCAACATGGTTGTACAAATAAGTACGAAGGTCCTGCTGCTAAAAAAATACCTTTTTTGTAACTGTTCAAATTTGAGCAATTTGACACCTACATTCCTTAGGTTTTTGGCTGCTTCGGATGTGATGGCAAGACTTGTTTTGCTCTAGGATGCACCAAAAAGTTGCTCAAGATTAGATCCCTCCAAAAAATGAATAGGGGGTTACAAATTTGGGCTCTAATACCATGTAGGAATTAAAGATTCAATCCACGACTCCCATGAAACACTTGCAAGCAATTACCTATCACAATAGACAAGATCTAAAAGAAAGATTGTGCTCAATAACTTGAGAATTCTATTGATGCAAATAACTTGGATGAAATTACAAATGAATGTGCATGCTTATATAAACAATGCACAAGCAAACCCTACATGTGGATTTGACAAGATAGAGACAAGTGTCGTAATCTCATGCAATGAGACAACTTGTCCTAAATTTAGTCCAAACTAATAAAAGAATCAAACTAAAAGATAAAAAAGCAACTCCTAAGTTTAGCTTAAGTGGACTAAAGTAAAAAGGCCTATAATAATTAATTGATGATTAATTAATTATCAAATAATGACTTATTTACTCCAGCAAAACAAAGGTGCCTTTTTGTGAAACAAAGAAACAATTTCATAGAAAACTATACAAAGGTGCCTTAGGATGAAGCACAAGTGCTTTAGGATGAAAAAAGTGTTGTTTGAAAATCTAAGATGGTTTTTGGATGATTTTGGCAAGAGATTATCAAACAAAAAGACACATTGGTTAACTTGGCTCTTAAGGTGATAAGGATAAATGGCTTCACTAGTTTTACACATGAAAACTAGTATGATCTTAATATGATATTCTTAAGTATATATTAAATATATTCCTAAGGATAAGCACTTGTGGCATGCTTAAACCTAACATAATATTAGTTAGTACACTAATACCTCTTAATTAGGATGAAGGGATATGTTCTATATAGTTTAGCCTATAAATAAGGAAGAGAACTCTCTCCCATATCATAATGTCATATAATATTGAATTCATATATTATTATTCAATTATTGGAGGTCACTCCCTTGAAGTGGTCTGCTATATTTATGATTTGTACAAATATTTCCAAGAAATACCTTAACAAGTGGTATTAGAGCTACGATTTGGGCCAAATTTTTTGTTTCTACCATAACTTCCAAATCAGTGTGAATTGGGATCTAATATTTTTTGGATTTTGAGGTAAGCATTAGATAATCTCTCAAAAACAATTTCAGACTTTGAACATAAGCTTCTAAAAGTTATTAATATTTTATGTTTTTCTTTAATTTTCTCTATAGGCCACAGTTTTCATATTTTTTTTAAAACATTTACATTTTTCGAAAGCTTATCGAAAATTAGGTAAGGTATTTTATTTGCAATTTTCTATTAGAAATCAAATAAGTTATTTAATTTAGTGGTCAAATTTTAGTCAAAAGTTTCATTAATTTGTTCTATAGGCCACGATTTTTGGAAATAATTTTTTTTTTTAATGTTTTTTGAAAGCTTATAAAAAATTAGGTAGGGTTAGGGGCGGGGGCCCTAGCTCGGTTGGCTAAATCTTTCTTGTTGCAGGAGGTTGGTCACGAGGTCTCGTCTCCCCACCCCCGTGGTACCAGAGGGTGTGTTGCGCCAGCGTCGTCGGTCACATTAAAAAGTTTACCAGGCGCACTGCAATTTATAGGGGGTCGTGCTACCCGATTCCTGCAGTCTAAAAAGAAATAGGTAGGATTAGTTCTATGAGATTTATTTTTAGACATAAAATATATTCCTTAATTTAGTGGTCTAAGTTTGGTCCAAACTAAAACACCAAATTCTCTCATACTAGATATTTTCCTACCTTAATACATTTTAAAATAAAAACATAATTAAAGCCATGTCATCTTTAGGTTTAGAGAACCTTTCTTCACATACAAAATCTAAGGACCCATTTTATTTTCCACCACCTAAAATTGATGAAAGAATTTTGCAAGGACATGAAACAACAATACATTTCATTAAATTGTTTGACTCATTTGTAAAATCCTTAACTAGGGGTTTAGATAGGTTTATGAAGGAATCATTATTAGAAATAAAGTCCCAAAAAAACCACCAAGATGGTTACAATCCTAATAAACCAAATCAAGGAATAAGAGAACCTTTTCAAGGTCAACAATTATACCTATAAAAAATAAACATTCATAAATTTGATGGTAGAAATGTAATTTTATGGATAAGCCTCATAGAATAATAATTTAAACTTTACAATATACCAAATAATGTCAGGGTTGGCATAGCTTTACTATATTTAGAATTATGACCTTACCAATGATACAAATGGAAGATGAGTGACAAACAAGGACAAATATTCAATTGACAAGAATTTGGTAAAGAGCTAGCAACCTTTTATGATAGACCATGCATTGAAAGCTATTCTACCCAACTAACAAGTCTAAAACAATTAATGTCTTTATTTAAATTTAATGTTTATCATTTGAGATTGGCACTTAGAGAGCTCTCGAGGTGACCCTTTACCAAAGGCCACAACTGTACATAAATGGAATTAAGGACCAAATTCAACATGATGTTCATTTGTTGGAACCTTGTATAGTTAGGAAAGATATGCAACAAACATTACATATTGATAAACAAAAAACCACCAAGGTGAAACCATGAGAGTAATTTATAAAAATGTGACTAATCCTACTATCAAAAACATGGAAAAATTCTTTAACCTAAGAAAAATTAGTAAGCTCTCTCTTCAACAAGAGATAGAGAAAAGAGTACAAGTCCTATGTTCAAATTGTGATAGCAAATGGTCAATGGGTCATAAGTGTTCTAGTAGTGAGAAAAAGAATAAGGGTGAAGAAGAGGTGAATGTACCTAAAAACTAATCAAACATAAAACTTAAGAATGAGGATTCCAAGGAAAAATAAAACACTATTATCTCCCTATATGCATTGAATGAAATAAATGCACCACAAGCACTCAAAGCAATTGGTAATATAAAAAAAACAAAAATGTGAAAATTGTTAGTTGATACTGGTAGTACACATTTAACTTTATTGATAGAAGATTAGCTAATTGGCTCAATTATTTTGTTTATCTAGTCTTTAATTTTCAAGTCATGATAGTTGATGGGAAACAACTACCTTGTGGTGGTAAATGCCATCATATAAAAATCTAAATGGGAAATTGTCAATTAGATTAAAAAATGCTTGATATCCCTTTTAGGGGAGTGGATGTAGTTTTTGGTATGCAATGGCTTAAGAAATCAAGAACAATATCTTTTACTTTTCAAGACTTATCCATGGATTTTAGGATACTGTATGGAAATAGTATAAACTTCTAGGAATAAAATCACCACCAAGTTAAAAATTATTAGCTACCATAGGATGGAGAAATTGCTCAAAAAAGGTTCTTATAATATAGTGGCACAATTATATTTTATAGAAGCATAAGATATGATAACTCAAGGTCGACCAAAAATTAAAGAGATTATTCAACATCACCAACAAGTGTTTCACGAATCCAAGGTTGTACCTTTGATTGGATACCATAATCATGACATTAAATTAATATCGCAAAGTATTGTTCATCCCAATAAAAAATCCTATTTATCTCCTATGCTTATTCTTAACAAAAAGGATGATCCATGGAGAATGTGCTTACATTACAAGAAGCTAAACAAAATTACTCATAAAGATAAGTTTCATATTCCTATTCCTAATGAATTGAAAGAAAATAAAATCTATGCAAACCAATCCAAATGTGTCTTTAGGGTAAAACAAGTACAATACTCAAGACATTTGGTGTCACTTAAATGTGTTAAGATGGACCCTAAGAAGAGAGGATTTTTGGGTCTAACAAGATACTATTAAATATTTGTTCATACATACCATCCTATAAAGAAAATTTCCTTTTGGGAAGGTATTAAAGTGAATATCCAAAAAATTGTGGTAGGATGTTTGATATATGCCAACAAAGTAAAAAGGAAATGATAGACTCCATACCTCTTACAAATATTCGGCATTCCAATAAAACAATGGGAAAAAATATTAATGAACACTATGGGGTTGCCAAAGAAACCCTAATTTTTACATTCAAAGAGTTAAATAACCTACAAAAATAGATTGTTAGAATGATGATATATTTTCAAAAAAGGCATCAAAGTTCAATCAAACCCTAGATCAAGCCCTAAATGATCAAATCAAATGCACAAAACAAAAGCACAATTTTGGGTGATGAATGCACAACTTTGGAGAATAACGACACCTTTCTATAAAAGAGAGGTGCAAATATATGCTATGGAGGTGCTTTTATGTGAGACATAGGTGTCTTTTCATAGTCTAGGACCTAAAATTAAATCTACATCATGAAAACTCATGGAAATTTTACCAAAAAAGGTTAAAAAGGGATGTGGGACCCATTGAGCATGCCAAAATGAAGATGAGGAAAATATTGAAGGTAAACAAAATGGAAGATAATACAACACAAACACAATTCCTTCACCTAAAATCTTTTCTCATTCCTTGATGAGTGGAAATGTAGTGCACCCTTGTTTCATTTGATTTTCTCTTATGATATGATAGTTTGTAGATTGCTCAATGCTCTAGCATAACCTTGGTATGATTTGAAGATGAGAGATCAAAATGATAGAATAAGGGTATGATAATAGACTATAGATTCTAAGAGTTATAGATGAAGTATGAGAATCTTTATTAAAGTATTGAAGAGGAAAAATCAATGGTTAGGAATGATTGACGATGGATGGCTAAGATTGGATATGGATTAGGTTAGGCTCAAAAATGTAGTCATGCGACGAGTGGCACATGAAGGATATGATCTATGTCCAGGATTGGGATAAGGATAAAAATCCTTATGTGAATGTTTAGGATTAAAAGGTTGGATTGAGATGAGTGGATAAGATGAAAAGTTAGTTTGACTTTTGGGTAGGTGTCTAGGTTCAATGAATCTAGATAAGGAGTTAGTTAGACATGTGAAGGGGACACTTGTCACATGAGGAAAAAATAAGATTATGATCCATGTGAACAAGATTGAGGTTAGGATTAGAAGTAAAATGATAGAGGATAAAGTGGAATCAATTAAATAATTAATGGGATCATGTGAAGGGAAAGATAATTAAATTAATAGTAAATTTTTATTTGATTAAAGATTAGGATAAAGGTGGAGAAAGGATGAGGATAATTAAATAATTAAGAAGTGTAAATATTTAATTAATGGCTTAGGATAGGCTAAAATTAGGTGTGGTTGGGTTTAAGGTCAGATTTTAGGTGTCTACATTCGCAAATCTAGAACAATCATAATCGTAGATATACACTTTGAGTGCAAACTCATCCTAATAATTAGTAGTCACATTCTACAAATTCCCTTGATGTTTGCCAATTTTCTATGTTCTTCCTAAACATTTGAGGACTTGATAGTGTTTAGAATTATATTAAGGGTCAATGAATCATCATAAAGATTAATAAGTTTTCCCAAATCAACTCTTTTAAAGTGAACAATTATTAAAAAAAAAGGTAATTACCTTTAATATGCAAGTTTGTTGCTTCTTTTATCACATTGAATCAAAGTGTGTTGTTAATTTCTCTAGAATGAATAATATCTTCCTTTTGAGAGGATTGAAAATATTGCATTAAATAAGTTAAATATTAACAAAACATCAAATTGTGCCAACATGTATTCACCCAACTCAAGGTCTAGGAGGGAGAATGGGGCCAATTGACTAAATTTAAATTTTAAAATGGAAGGGGACAAGTTCATAACCATAGGGTTGCCATTACAATCATTTGTCTCAATGTTGAAAAATGTTTAAATTGAGGTTAGGTGCATAGGTGAGTGTGTTAAGTAGGCTAATAAGACAAATTTATAAGTGTGTGTAAGATGATAGGATATTGAATGTCTTTAAATATTAACACAACATCAAATTATGCCAATATGTGCTTAGTTGGCTCAGGGTGGGAGGTTAATGGATCCAATCAACCAATCTTGAATTTTAAAATAGAAGGGGATACTTTTGTGACCATGTGGTTGCCCCTACAATCATGGATTAGTAGAAAAATGGGTAAATTGAGGTGATAATCAAATAAATGAAGTTAGATGCATATGTGAGCATGTTAAGTGGGATAATAATGCAAATTTATAAGAGGATGTGTTAAAGGATAGGGTAGGACTTGTTAGGAAAAAGAAGGTGTCTCAACCTTTGATTTTTCTAAATATTAAAAGTGGTTGATTTTCTCACTCTGTCTTTGTGAGTTAAAACTTGCAGTTTCTATTCAAATGAGGAGTCAAGTTGGAAAGTTGTTTTTTACAGGTGGAGTTGTGCATAAATGATTTTTTCTATTTTCGTGTTGAGTTTGCATGGAATGTGAGTTTTCAAGGTTCAGTTATTTTGACAACTGTAGATTTTGTAGATTGGCATGTGGTGACAATTGGAAACTTACCGTTGTGCATCTGCGGTGTTTTTGGCACTTTGCATGTTGCATGTTCAACCTTTGGCAATTGATTTAGAAATGTTTATTCTATGCATTGTAAACTCTTATATATTGAGCACTTGTATTTTGGAGTTGTATGTTGCTATTTTATTGAAGTACTGTTATGCTGTCGAAATTACTCCAGAATTGAGAAGTGTGAATTCTCTTGCAAGAACATAGCTCTGCAATTATATTGTAACTATTTAATTGTTGTTGAATAGTATAATTGAGCTGTGTTTTGGAGTGTGGGGTTTTTCTCTCAGAAGGATTTTCCCCACGTAAAATTTTGTGTTATGAGTTATTTGTTTATCAGTTTATGATATGTATGTGCATCTAAATCTATAACGGTTAAAGGTTTTAAGAAATTTTTGCAACTCTCTCCTGCTTAGATTAGTGTAGGAA